>CAKNYM010052837.1:373243-388551 GCA_932195095.1 Andricus curvator
CGAAATCCTAAAAAGTTTAGGGGTAAGGTAGATGAAGGATAGGAGAATTTCAGTGGTTGAAGGGTGGTGAAGAGAGAATAAGAGTGAAAGGAAGAAGAAAGTAAAGAAAGAAATGGAAGACATAGCTTGAGAAGATGATAAATTATTTTCATAATGAAAAGCTAAAGGTCGCAGTTTATCTTTGATTGTACATATATATTATAGTCTTCCGTAACTGCTAAGCAACTATGCTTTTCTTCTGAAACCATTGCAAATACTTTGGCGATGGGTGACTCTTAAAAAAAGAAAACTGGGGTAAATGCAATGAAAGGGATTTTTTCTGTACGAGAGGAAGAAGATGAAAAGGGTTTCCATTTTACTACATCTACTATTCCTTCTTTCTTCCCCTATTTTCCCTCATCACTTCCCCTTGCTCTCGTCATTACCCTACTTTCCGTCACTTTCTCTACTTCCCTTCCAGGGGAAAAAGTGGACCGACGAACCAAAACTATAAGAATTTCTGGCTGGCCCTATGAAATCCTGAAAAGTGTTTATATGGGAGAGGGGGGGGGGGGGTACAGTAGATGGAGGATAGGAGGAGAACTTTAGGGGTTGAAGAATGGAGGATGAAAGAGAAGAATATTGGAAGGAAAATGAAAATATATAAAGAAACGGTAGTCGTAGCATAAGGAGATGATGAATTACGTTCCTGATTGAAAGCTAAAGGTCGCAATTTATCTTTAATTGTACCTATTAATTATAGTCTTCAGTAACTACTATGCAAATATCCTTTTCATCTACAACAATTGTAAATACTTTGACGATGGATAACTCTTAAAAAAGGAGAAATAAAAATAAGAAAAAAATGCAATGAAAGGGATTTTTCCGGAACGAGAGGAAGAAGATGAAAAGGGTTTTCATTCTGTCGACGTCGCTGGGTGGAGGAGAAAAGGAAAGGAGGAAAAAAGGGAAGGAGGAATGGGCGAAGGCCAGCAAATCATGTATGTGCGCAGATTGTTGGCAGATCCTGTCAACAGGGACTTACAGTTATGTGCCTGCGACAGGGAGAGCCTGCGAAGCGAAGGAATGCCTTTATATGCAAATAATGTGAAGAGCTGGAGGAGAGAAGGCTTGAAGGTTGGATATAGTATACTGAGGACTCGACCGGAGTTCGAGGATCGATTCGCAGATATGAATCCCGTTGCTGTTGCTGCCGTTGTCGCTACCGCGGCTATTATTGCTGCCACTAGTGTAGTTATGTAGTAACGTGCCGGTGGATGATGATGAATGAATTATTGATGACCGCGACCCTGGGATCTATCAATGACGGGACGTGCAGCCCCTCTTGAGAAATATCGCGATATCGCCAGCTCTCGTGTTTCGAAGCGCGTGACTTCGACACGAAGAAGCAAAAATGCCAAACCTACTTGGAATATCAAGGGGTAATTAGGACTCTCGCTTTGGAATACCAAATGATTCTTCTTTTTTAGATACACTCTGATAAGAATGAATTCACTTTTGCTACTTGTACATAATGTACAATTAGAATCATTTTCTTAACGATTTTGCCTTTGATGGTTCAGCTTTTGGGTTTATTGAAAAATCTTCTTTTTATGAGTAGAAGTGAAAAACCAAGAGGAAATCACTTTCACTTATCATGAAGACTGATTGCTCTCATGCTGGCATTACTAATATTTTGAGGGTGTCTGATGTTTATTGTAATGTAATTGAAGACATGAGAATGACTGGATGATAAGGGCTAATTTTTCAAAATTCTGTTTTTTAAACGATTTCTAGTAATTAAGGATACTATATATCGATGCATATTAGGATTATGTAAAAATTATTCCAAAAACTATTGTTTTGGAAATTTGAAGCCAGAATTTGGAGATGAGCCTTGGTCAGTGGCGACTGGGTCCTTCGCCACAACACACCTGTCTATTCATCGCAGCTTATTCAGCAATTTCTGGTGAAACACAGCCTTATAAAACTTTAAAGGAGATATCATTGCCATTGATCCGAATGAACGCTCAATCTTGGTACACCACAAGGTCGGATACTTTCCGGACAAACCTTGTAGTATCCAAATTTTATATTTGAAAACCCATTGTAGAAATATTTTGTTGTTGTTAATTGAAAATGTAATTATTGCGTTGAAAATGCAACAATTTTGTTAACAACTCATCTTTTTTTGATCAAAAGGTGAACAACTTGGTTGAAAGTTAAACTGCTTTTTTACAAATTTATCTTTTTGATTGAAGATTCTTCTCTTTGGTTCAAAATTCAGCTATATTGCTGAAAATTTGAATTTTTCATTGCATTCAATTCCTTTTGATTTAAATTAAAATATTTTTTGGTTGGAATATCATTAATTGCACTTTTCGTGGAGAATTCACCTTTTTTGTATGAAAAACTCAATTTTTTTGTGATGGTTCATCATTTTCGTTGAACATTCATCTTTAGAGTAAACAATTTTTACCGTGTTTTTTTAAAACTGGAAATATAAATATTCCATTTTTGGTTGAAAAATGATATTTTTAATTGAAAATTGACCATTCTTATATAAAAATTAAACTATTTGGTTGAAAATTCATTTTTTTTACGATTCAACTATTTTGCTGAAAATTCGTATTCTGTGTTTGAATTCAACTGTTTTTTATTTAAAATTAAAATAGTTTTTGCTGAAATATCAAGTATTACAGGTTTTATTGAGGATTCAGCATTTCGGTTTGAAAATTCAACTGCTTTGTAGAAAATTCGTCTTTTTGCTTCAAAATCCAACAGTTTGGTAGAAAATTAACTGTTTGGTTGAAAATTCATATTTTTGGTTACAAATTTAACTATTTTGGTAAAAAATTCTACTACCTGGTTAAAAATTAAACTATTTATTTGAAAAATTAACTACTTGGTAGAAAGTTAACAATTTGGTTGAAAATTGATAGTGCCGGTGAAAAATTCAACTGTTTTGCGGAACATGTATGTATTTCGTTGAAAATTCGTCATTTTTTATTCATTTTAATTGGTAGAAAATTCGTATTTTTGGTTGAAAATTAGGCTTTTAAATAAAAAATTTTAATGTTCCATCATTGGTTGAAAACTTATTTTTTTTTTAGTTGAAAATTCAAATATTTGTTTGAAAATACAACTATTTTGGTAGAAAATTTAACTATTTGGTGACGGTTGGAAAATTGAACTGTTTTGTGGAAAATTCATGTATTTTGTTGAAAAATCGTTTTTTTCGGCAGAAAATTAATCTTCTTTTTTTTAAATTCATCTTTTTGGCTTGGATTCAACTATTTTGTTAACTATTCTTCTTTTTTGGTTCCATTTAACTGGTCGCAAATTCGTTCTTTTTGTTGTTAAAAACCAATTTTTTTAACTGAAAGTGTAACTTCCATTTTTGATTTGAAAATTATCTTTTTGTTTTCGGTATAAAATTCAACTATTTGCTAAAAATTCAACTTTTTTGGTAGGAAATTTAACGATTTGGTTTAAAAAATTAACTATTAACTTGAAAAATTAAATACTTAGTGAAAAATTTGCTTTTTTGTTGAAAATTAATTTTTTATACTGAAAATGTAATTATTCCATTTTTTGAAAAAAGTACCTTTTTTAGTTGAAGCCTTATCCCTGTTAGTTCAAAATACAAATATTTTGCCAAAAATTAAACTATTTATTTAAAAAATTAAAAACTTTTTAAAAAATTCACTTTTTTGTTTAGAATTCATAGTGTCAGGTGGAAAATTGAACTGTTTTGCGGAAAATTCATGTATGTTGTTGAAAATTCGTCTTTTTTGGTTCAATTTAACTGGTCGAAAATTTGTTGTTTTTTTGTTGAAAAATTAATTTTCTAAACTGAAAACGTAAAACTATTTCAATTTTGGTTTAAAACTTATATTTTTCTTTTGAAATTAAAATTCAACTCGAATTTAACTATTTGGTTGAAAATTCAACTGTTTGGTTAACAAATTAACTATTTACTTGAAAAATTAACTAGATGGTACATTTTTTTTTCAAAATTAATTTTCTAAACTAAAAATGTAACTATTCCATTTCTGGTTGAAAACTTATCTTTTTTAGTTAAACGTTCAAATTTTGGTTGACAATTCAAATAATTGGTTTTGGTTTGAATTTTCAACTGTTTTGTGGAAAATTCATGTATCTTGTTGAAAATCTAACTTCTTTTTTGAAAATTCATGTTTTTGGTTGAGGATTCAAATATTTTATTAAAAATTCGTATTTTTTATTTGAATTCAATAGGTTGAAAAATTGCTTTTTTTGTTGTTGAAAATCCATTTTTTGAACTGAAAACGGTAACTATTTCATTTTTCGTTTAAAACTTATTTTTTAGTTTTTATTTGTTTTTTTTTTAGTATTTGGTTGAAAATTCAATTATTTGGTTGAAAATTCAACTATTTTGGTAGAAATTTTAATTATTTGGTTAAAAATTCAACTATTAATTTGAAAAATAACCTACTTGGTAAAAAATGTTTTTTTTTTGTTGAAAATTAATTTTTTAAACTAAAAATGTAACTATTTTATTTTTGGTTGAAAACTTACCTATTTTAGTTAAAAGTTCAAATGACCAAATTCAGAGTACCAAATAGTTGAATTTTCTACCAAAATATTCGAATTGCCAACCAAATATTTGAACTTTCGACTAAAATAGGTAAGTTTTCAAACGAAAATGGAATAGTTACATTTTTAGTTTAAAAAATTAATTTTCAACAAAAAATAAATTTTTTACCAAGTAGGCTATTTTTCAAATTATTAGTTGAGTTTCTAACCAAATAGTTAAATTTTCTACCAAAGAAGTTGAATTTTCTACCAAATAATTGAATTTTCAACTAAATAGTTGAATTTTTGAAAATTGAACGTGTTTTTTGAAAATGTATGTTTTTGGTTCAGGATTTCAATATTTTATTAAAAATCTGTGTTTTTTAGTTGATTTCAACCAGTTAGAAATTTGTTTTATTTTTGTCGAAAATTTTTTTTTTTTTAATGAAAATATTCCATTTTTGGTGGTAACCTGATATTTTTAGTTGAAAATTGAACTATTTTATTGAAAATTTGTCCTTTTGGACGAAAATACATCTAATCTTTTAAAGACTTTTTTTGTGGTCGAAAATTCTACTCACTATAGAACAACTTATTAGAAACACGAAAAAAAAAACGTAAAATCCGTTTATAGCCCACAACCTCGTTACGTTCGGGGGAGGGGGGGGGGAGTTTTCAACGAGGGGGAGAGGGTAAAAATATTTCAGAATTGGTGACGTAGCTCATGGATGACCCCTTATCAGTTGTCATTCTCATGTCTTCAATTCTAATTCAGGCTCGAAAAGCAGACAATTGTAAAGGTGGGAAAAACTGGCTCCAACACTGATTAGAATGGATGAAGAAGAAAACGTCAGTTTTATCTGGAGAACAATTAGTTTTGATGATTTCAGTCGCGTGGACGTTTAGCCGGAATCTGGCTGTCCTGTGCATCATAAGTGGAAGGTGAGTGCGAGGTGGACGGTGAGTGCGAGGTGGACGGTGAGTACGAGGTGGAAGGTGAGTGCGAGGTGGAAGATAAGTGCGAGGTACGCGACATTAGACGCGATCTCACGCCTCGTCTACACGCGCTTCACGGGAAAGAGACAAAGGTAGAATTCAATTAAAGAATGAAGAGAGGGAGAGAGAGTTGTTCATATTGCTCAGACTTAGATCGCAGAGATGAGTACTTGACTTGACTTCAAATCTAGGCACGCATAGAAAGATCTAGATGCGAATTGCGACTCGGGTGATTGTCTCTCTATCTGTCTGTCTGTCAGTCTGTCAATCTGTCAGTTTATCCGAACGAACGTTTGTTCGCTTCAAAACTGCGTAAAGAGCATCACGCCTCATCCAGGTTACGCTATTGCGTGCCTAAGTATTTTTCCAGGACAATGACTTCTTACTACTCATCGCATTTACTTCGCATGCCTAATTATCAGCTCGCAAAAAACGGCATCTGCTGCTGATCATTTCAAATCTAAATTTGAACCAGTCAAAAGTGACTGATTCGAAGTCAATTTTGACTGATTCAAATAATGCGGATTCGACGACTATTAATTAATTTTTTTCTGAAAAAAGATCTTCTACCTTCGCGCCGCTGGGAATCGAACCTCAGAGCGTCGGATTGCCGATCGGGTGCTTTCCCATGAAGCTATTAGAGAGATCGAGAGAAGAAACTTTTTTTCAGCAAATACACGCATTATTTTGCTAGATCGTACAAGATAATTTTTTTCAAGAAATCTGTATCATCATAAGAGAATAACAGAAATTGTTAAGGTCCTTTCAGATTAGATGGAGATATGATTAAAAATTATTTTTAAATCATTTTTGTTCTGAAAAAAGGTCTTCTCCTTTCGCTCCGCTGGGAATCCAACCTCAGAACTTCCGATTGCCGGTCGGGTGCTTTCCCATTAAGCTATTAGAGAGATCGAGAGAAGAAACTTTTTTTAAAAAATACACGCATTATTTTGCTAGATGGTACAAGTTCAATTTTTTCAAGGAATCTGTATTATCATCAGAGAATAACAGGACTTTTGAACGTCTTTTAAGACTAGATGGAGGTATAAATTAAAAATTATTTTTAATTAATTTTTTCCTGGAAAAAGATCTTCTCAGATCGCTCAGAAGCAATCGGAAGTTCTGAGGTTCAATTCTCAGCGAAGCGAAAGGAGAAGATCTTTTTTCAGGAAAAAATTAATTAAAAATAATTTTTAATTCATATCTCCATCTAGTCTGAAAAGACGTTAAATATTTTCTGTTATTCTCTGATGATAATGCAGATTCATTGAAAAAATTAATTCTTAATAAAAAAAAGAAATTTTTACAAAATATTCAAGTTTCAAACAAAAGAGATGAGTTTTCAAGTATAATGATGCATCTACAACAAATAAAATGAATTTTTATTGGAGAAGATTACATTTTTACCAAAAATATGAATTTTCAACAAAAACGTTAAATTTTCAACTGAAAAAAATCTTATTTTCAACCGAAAAAATAAACAATTTGAGTTGAATTTTTAACTACAAAAAGATGAATTTTCATCCAAATATGGACCAGTTGAAATTTTAATTTAAAAATTGACTCTCAATAAAAAAAAGTTCAATTTTCAATGAAAAAGATGAATTTTCAAGTATAATGATGAATCTTCAACCAAGAAAATAAATTTTTAACAAAAAAGTTAAATTATCAACTAAAAAAACTCATTTTTAACCGAAAAAATAAACAAATTGAGTTGAATTTTCAACTACAAAAAGATGGATTTCCAACCAAACATGGAGAAGTTGAAATTTTAATTAAAAAACTGACTCTGAATAAAAAAAGTTAAATTTTCAACAAAAAAGATTAATTTTCAAGTATCATGATGAATCTTCAACCAATAAAATGAATTTTTAATTAATAAGAATAATTTTCCACCCAGAAGACGAATTTTCAACCAAAACCTTACATTTTCATCAAAAAGGAACTCATTTAAAAAAAAAAAAATTTCAACAGAAGCTGTAAATTTTCACTTAAAATGATGAATCTTAAATGAAACGAATGACTTTTAAACAAAGTTGTTCAAATTTCAACCAAATAGTCGCACCTTTAACTTAAAAAAAAAGAATTTTTAACCAAAAAGATTAATTTTCTGTCAAAAAAGACAAATTTTTTACAAAATACAAAAATTTTCACCCAAAGAGTTAAATTTTCAATCACAAGAAAATGAATTTTCGACCAAAAGAAAAACTTTTCAACAAAATAATTAAATTTTCAACCAAACAGATTAGTTTTCAAAGAATTAATTTTTAACAAAGAAGTTCAACTTTCAACCAAGGACTTCAATTTTTAAACAAAGAAAAAAATGAATTTTTTGGAAAGAAGAATAATTTTCTATGATAAAGACAAAATTTCAACAAAATACATCAATTTTTAATAAAATAGTTACATTTCCAACCAAACAGATGAGTTTTCAAAAAAGCAGTTGAACCCAGAACCAAGTAGTTGCATTTTCAAAAAAAAAAATTTTGTTGCCAAAAAGAATAATTCTCAACTAAAAAATCGATTTTTTTTCAACAAAAAAAAAAGGAATTTTCAACAAATAGTTCAATTTTCAACCAAACATATAAGTTTTCAACTACAATGATGAATCTTACAAAAAAAATTTGATCAAAGTAGTTAAATTTTCAACAAAAGAGATTAATTAATTTCTGGTGGTAAAAAAAGCAGATTACTTAGCAAAGAAATAATTTTTGACGAAGTAGTTCAACTTTCAACTATGTAGTTAAATTTTCGAACAAAAAAATGAATTTTCCGAAAAGAAGATTAATTTTTTTCGTTAAAGATGAAATTTCAACAAAATACATTTTCAACCAATTAGATGAATTTTCAACAAAATAGTTAAATTTCCAACCAAACATATGGATTTTCAACAAAGAACTTCAATTTTGATTCAAGTAGTTGAATTTAAAAAACAATGAATTTTTTGCCAAATAAATTAATTTTCAACTAAAAAATTACTGATTTTCAACCGAAAGAAAAACGAATTTTCAAAATAGCAGTTGAATTTTCAACCAAACGTAAGAGTTTTCAACTAAAATGATGAATCTTTAACCAATAAAATTAATTGTGAACCAAATAATTTAACTTTCAACCAATTAGTAGAATTTTTAATAAAAAAAAGATGAACCGAAAAAAATGTAATAGTTAAAGTTTCAAAAAAAAATTCAATTTTAAATCAAAAACAGTTAAATTTGACCAAAAAAAATTATTTTCACGGTATTTACCAAATTTCAAGGAATTTCAAGGACTTTTACAATATTTGAGGGTTTCATAAGATTTTCAAAATAAATTAAAAGTTTATATATAATTAGGTATAAGGAAGCCAGGTGAAAATGTTATATATATATATATATATATATATATACATATATATATATATATAGTTTATATATAGTAGACAAGACAATTATATTTTGTATTTGTTTTATATTGTTTCTGTATAAAACAAATGAAAAATGTCAGTTTTTTGTCCACTATATATAAACTATATAATTTTTTCACCTGGGAATTTCTATAGATTTCCAGGGATTTCAGAGGATTTCAACAGAAATCGGGGGATTTCAATACATTTTAGTGGATTCCTACAGGAACAAATTGAAGGGATTGCAAAGATTTCAAGTTTATTAAAAGATTCAAAAGAATTTTCAATTTATTTAAATAAATTAAAGGAATTTCAAAGATTTTGATTATTTAAAAAGATTCCGAAGAATTTTCAATAGATTTTAATAAATTTAACGGATTTTAAAGAATTTGACATATTTTAGGCTTTAAGGTATTTTCAAAGATTCCAAAGAATTTTCAATATATTTCAATAACTCAAAAGAATTTCAAAGATTTTAATTTTTTTTAAAGATTTCAATTATTTTCAATAGATTTTAATAAATTGAAAGGATTTAACAGAAGTTGAAATATTTTAAAGTTTTAACGCCGAGTTTTCAATTATTACAAATTTCGATATTACAACGATTACAGCGGACAAATAATTGGCGAAGAACAAAAAAAAAATCTGCCTCAGCCCGGATTTGAACCGGAAATGCCACCATCCATGAGTAGAGCGTTAACCAATTAATCCTCGGTGGCGTAACTGGTTAACGCTCCACTCATGTATGGTGGCGTTCCCGGTTCAAATCCAAGCTCAGGCAGATTTTTTTCTTCTCCTCAAATTATTTTTCCGCTGTAATCGTTTTAGCATCGAAAATTGTATTAATTACGAATTTATTTTGATACAGGGTAAAGTAAAAATAATTGGCAACTGATTTTGGGATGAGTTAAACTCTTTTCTAATCTACGAATCCGTTGCTCGACCAATCGGCTACATCGCGTTGGTAATTTGTACTTTGTACTGATCGCAGAATCCTCGGTTAAATCCGTTTACTTTCCAAGGAGCACATTGACGAGATAGTCCGTGTAACGAGCAATTAGTCGTTTCTGTGCAGCAAGAAAAAAAAAAAAAAAAAAAAAACCTCTGCGAGTTCGGATTTACTGATAGGCTATGATTTCTGTTCACGAGGCTAGAAAAAAAGTAAAAGAATCCTATCAAAGATAAAGATAGTTGACGATAAATAGTCAGCTGATCTTGATTACTTTGAGGGATTCTTCTTTTCTCACTAATTAGGCTAATTTACTAATTTAAACATGAATTTCCTCAAGAAATAAGTTTGATTTTAAAATACCTGTTATCAGTATTATGATAAGGGGCCGTGCATAAATAAGGTAATAACTTGTGGGTCTGCTAATCACTGATAAAAAAGTTGAACACGGTAGAAAATTCAACTATTTGATCGAAAGTTGAACTTTTTTGTTGAAAATTAATTTTTTTAGTTGAAGATTCATAAATTTAATCGAAACTTCATTTCTTTGGTTAAAAATTGAAATATTTTGTTGGAAATTTGTTTTTTATAGTAGACATTTAATCTTTTTAGTTATAAATGCATCAACTGATACAATTAAATGCAAGAACTGCTGATGATTCAACTTTTGTTGAAATTCGTATTTTTTGATTGAATTTAATTGTTCTGAATTTGAAATTAAAATAATTTTTGGTTGACATATCAAGTATTACATTTTTAGCTGAAAATTCATCTTTTTGGTTGAAAACTAATTGTTTCAACTGAAAATTTAACTTTTCCATTTTCGGTGAAAAATTGATCTTTTTTAGTTGAAAATTCAACTACTTTGGTTTGGTTTTAGTTGAGAATTCAAATATTTTGTTAAAAATTTGACTTTTTTATCACATTTAACTGTTTTTTATTTTAAATAAAACTATTGCTTGGTTTTAGTTGAGGATTCAAATATTTTGTTGAAAATTCGACTTTTTTATTCCACTTAACTGTTTATTATTTTAAATAAAAATATTGTTTGCTTTTAGTTGAGGATTCAAATATTTTGTTGAAAATTTTACTTTTTTATTACATTTAACTGTTTTTTATTTCAAATAAAAATATTGTTGAGTTAAAATATTAACTAATACAATTTTAATTGGAAATGGATCTTTTTAAATTGAAAATTCAACTACTTTGATAAAAATTCGTTTTTGAGTTAAACATTCATTTTTTTAAACTGAAACTTTAATAATTTGGTTGAAAATTCAACTTTTTGTTTGAAAATAAACTTTTTTGTAATGAAAAGTTAACTATTTCAGTTTTGGCTGAAAATTGCCCCTTTTTAGTTTTAAAGAGCAACTATTTGTTTAAAACTTTATTAAATTTCTTGAAAATTCTTCATTTTTGATAAAAATCAATTTTTTTGGTCAAAAATGCAATCTGAGTTGAGGATTGAAATATTTTGTTGAAAATTAGACTTTTTTTATTACATTTAACTGTTTTTTATTTAAAATAAAAATATTCTTTGGTTTTAGTTGAGGATTAAAATATTTTGTTGAAAATTTGACTTTTTTATTACATTTGACTGTTTTTTATTTAAAATAAAAATATTGTTTGCTTTTAGTTGAGAATTCAAATATTTTGTTGAAAATTTGACTTTTGTATTACATTGAACTATTTTTTATTTAAAATAAAAATATTGTTTAGTTTTAGTTGAGGATTCAAATATTTTGTTTAAAATTGGACTTTTTTTATTACATTTAACCGTTTTTCATTCGAAATAAAAATATTATTTGTTAAAAATATTAGCTAATACCATTTTAATTAAAAATGTATCTTTTTAAATTGAAAATTCAACTACTTTGATAAAAATTCGTTTTTTAATTAAACATTTATTTTTTTTAACTGAAACTTTAAAAATTTGGTTGAAAATTCAACTTTTTGTTTGAAAATAAACTTTTTTGTAATGAAAAGTTAGCTATTTCAGTTTTGGCTGAGAATTGACCCTTTTTAGTTTTCAAGATCAACTATTTGTTTAAAACTTTATTAAATTTCTTTAAAATTCGTCTTTTTTTTATAAAAATCAATTTTTTTTGCCAAAAATGCAATCTGTTTCAGTTGAGGATTGAGATATTTTGTTGAAAATTTGAATTTTTTATTACATTTAACTGTTTTTTATTTTAAATAAAAATATTGTTTGCTTTTAGTTGAAGATTCAAATATTTTGTTGAAAATTTGACTTTTTTATTACATTTAACTATTTTTATTTTAAATAAAAGTATTGCTTGGTTTTAGTTGAGAATTTAAATATTTTGTTGAAAATTTGAATTTTTTATTACATTTAACTGTTTTTTTGTTTAAAATAAGAATATTGTTTGCTTTTAGTTGAGGATTCAAATATTTAGTTGAAAATTTGACTTTTTTATTACATTTAACTTTTTTTTATTTAAAACAAAAATATTGTTTGGTTAAAATATTAACTAATACCATTTTAATTAGAAATGTATCTTTTTAAATTGAGAGTTCAACTAATTTGATAAAAATTCGTTTTTTCGTTAAACAATTATTTTTTTAACTGAAACTTTAAAAATTTGGAAATATTTAAAATATTTGTGAAATCTTTTGGAAATATTTGAAATATTTGGGAAATAATTAAAATCTTTGTGAAATCTTGGGAAATATTTGCGAAATATTTTAGAAATATCTGCTAATATTACTAAAATTATTGAAATCTGTTTGGAATCTTTTAAGTCTATCTGAAATCTTTGCGAAATCTTCATGAAATCTTCGTACAATCTTTGAATTTTATCTGAAATCTTTGCAAAATATTTGAAATCTTTAAAAATCTTTAGAAAATCATTAAAATCTTCGTGAAATCTCTGGAAATCTTTGGAAATCTTTGCGAAATCTTTGCGAAATATTTGTGAAATCTTTGTGAAATTTTTGGGAAATCATTTAAATCTTTGTGAAATCTTTGGGAAATCATTGAAATCTTTGTGAAATCTTTGTAAATCTTTGAAAAATATCTGAAATATTTTTGAAATATTTGGTAATATTTGTGAAATTATTGAAATCATTGAAGTCTTTATGAAATCTTTTAAATCTATCTGAAATCTTTTAAATCTTCATGAAATCTTCGTGCAATATTTAAATTCCATCTGAAATCCTTGCAAAATATTTAAAATCTTTGAAATCTTTGGGAAATCATTAAAATCTTCATGAAATCTCTGAAATCTTTGGAAATCTTTGCGGAATATTTGAAATATTTTTTAAATATCTGATAATATTTGTGAATTTATTGAAATCTTTGTGAAATCTTTGGGGAATCATTGAAATCTTTCTACACTCTTAGAAATCTATTTGAAATTCTTATGAAATATTATAAATCTATCCGAAATCTTTGCGAAATATTTATGAAATCTTTGTGAAATCTCTGAAATATTTGGGATATCATTGAAATCTTTGTGAAATATTCCTGATATCTTTGGAAATCTTTGCAAAATATTTTTGAAATCTTTGGTAATATTTGTGAAATTATTGAAATCTTTGGGAAATCATTGAAGTCTTCGTGAAATGTTTTTAGTCTATCCGACATTTTTAAAATCTTTATGAAATCTTTCGAAAATCACTGAAATCTTTGTGCAATCTTTGAAATCTTTGCGAAATATCTGAAATCTTCGAAATCTTTGGGAAATCATTCAAATCTTTGTAAAATCTTTTTTTGGAAACCTATCTGAAATCTTTGCCAAATATTCGAAATCTTTGTGAAAGTTTGGGGAAATCATAGAAATCTTCGTGAAATCTTATAAATGTATCCGAAATCTGTGCTAAATACTTGAAAGCTTTGCTAAATATTTGAATTATTTATGAAATCTTTGAAAATTATAGAAATCTCTGTGCAATCTTCAAAATCTATCGGAAACATTTGTGTAATAACTTAAGACTTTCTGAAATCTTTTAAATGTATCCAAATTCTTTGTGAAATCTTTGGAAAATCATTGAAGTCTTTGTGAAATCTTTTTGATCTATCAGAAATCTTTGTGAAACCTTCAAACTTTTTGAAAAATCTTTGTGAAGTCATTGAAATCTTTGTGAAATCTTTCTGAGATCTTTGGCAACCTTCGCGAAATATTTGAAATATTTGGCAATAGTTGTGAAATTTTTGGAAAATCATTCAAATCTTTGTGAAATCTTTGGCAATATGGGTTTTATATGATATATATATTATACAATTTATGTAAAATTAGTACATAGTATAATTCGTTCGTAGGATGAAACAGTAAAATACCTATCGAATGGATTTCGATATTCTCCAACCCCGCAAAATGTAAAAAAGAAAAAAGCCGATCATTTCTGAAGCCCGGTCTGCTCTTGTTAGCAATCGACCCCTCTTCATCATCCCTTTATTTCCAATATTCCGATTTGAACCCACATCCTCAAAGGATTATAATATCTGCCTTCGCAAAAGTGAACTTCCGATAATTATTATCGATTCGTTAAACGTGCATACAAGTGGTAATTAGAGAAAAAGAGAAGATCGGAATACTGGTACTGGTCTCTGTGAGTGTATAGGCAGTTTAATTCCCCCATGATTTCGCATCTTTTGTAGGAGTTTATTGTGCTCGCAGAGCAATCTAACCTGACCCCTTCCACCTAATCCATCCGTCCATTCGTAATGGCATCTACCAAGAGATTGACAGTTTAAAATATGTATAATGGATCGACGTATGGCGAGTTTTCATGCCACCCAGACTCCAGAGCAA
The DNA here is from genome assembly GCA_932195095.1 of Andricus curvator. Taxonomy (NCBI): domain Eukaryota; kingdom Metazoa; phylum Arthropoda; class Insecta; order Hymenoptera; family Cynipidae; genus Andricus; species Andricus curvator. The sequence continues at coordinate 387,882 of CAKNYM010052837.1, forward strand.
GGGAGGAGGCCAGGCAGGGCGAGGATCACGACGCTTCTCTCTATGCTCGTCGATGCGACGAGCGGATTAAATTGGACGCCGTGAATTAATCGGCTTCTGTTTGAGTGAAATTGGGCGAGTGTTGTTAGGAAACGTGAGCATCGGACCCCCGTGCCATTGTCTGCCCTGACCCCCGGACTCCATCTACTCGACCCAACTCCAGCCAACCCACTCTTAAATCACTGCACGCGTACGCGAACCAATCGCCGCACTATGGAAATATGCCATTCTGCATGCGATAGTTTACCCCTACATAGGAAATCGAACATTCATCAAATCTCTATAAATTGAGTGTGATTTTCAAGAGTTTTGATTTTTATTTCCTTTGGACGTCAATAGTTGGTACTCTGATGCAGAGAGGCACGTGTACGCGAACCAGTCGCCGCGCCTTCTATGGAAATATGTCATTCTGAATGTGATAGCTCACCCCTGCATAAGATATCCAATATTCATCAAACTTCTATAAATTGAGTGTGATTTTCAAGAGTTTTTATTTTTATTTCCTTTGGACGTCAATAGTTGGTACTCTAATGCAGATAAGCACGTGTACGCGAACCAATCGCCGCGCCTTCTATGGAAATATTTCATTCTGAATGTGATAGCGTACCCCTACATAAGATATCGAATATTC
>CAKNYM010052837.1:405051-415110 GCA_932195095.1 Andricus curvator
TTTTTTTTTTTTTTTTTTTTTTTTTTTTGACTAAAAGATCTTTTTTGGTTGAAAATTCAACTATTTCGTTGAAAATTCTTTTTTTTTATTTGAAAATTTATCTCTTTTGGTAAGAAATTAATATCTTATAGTTGAAAATACAAGAAACGTAGCTTTACTTACAAAAGCAATATTCTGAAAACACTGAACACTATTCATTTCTCATTTGTCTACTTTAATTATTATTCAAAAAAAAAAATCGTAAAATTAGCAGGTAGCAAAGTACAGATAAAAACTTCAGAATTTGATTTGTTAGCCTCTTTTTTTTTTTGAAAAAAAAAACAGGTTTCTTTGAAGTCATAATTCAGCACTTATTAGAGATAGAAGGCTCTTTTTCCCTAAGTTTTTCAGAATTTTGTCTAGTTTAATTTTGCTGTTGAATATTTTGCACTAAAATGCAAACACGATTTTGCGAGCTTTTTTCACAAATATTTCCGAGACGCGTCGTAGACACTTCTAGCAAATTTGGAATTTACGTCAGGAACTCTCAATAAACCGTTTCAGCCAAAAAAAACGCGCGACGCTCATTTAACTCCTAAGTATGGTCGTGCGGTCGCACAGACCGCACCATGCTTCTTATAAACATAAACGGTCCGTGAGGCCGCACGTCCACATTAGCGTCACAATTTTATATTTTTGTTTTCAATTTATATCAAGGTATTTAAAACCAAAGATATCACACACAAACAAAATTGAGCTTGATGAGGGTACCCTATATTACGGAACGCCGCAGTCCCAGAAAAATGCTACGTCCCAATTATCCCTCATTTTCGTATAAAGTGACAAATTTCTATGAACGTATGGCCGTGCGGTCTATCAGACCGCATGTCCATACTTAAAGGTTAAATGAAGCTTAAATGAGTAATGCAGAAGTTTTGCTGTCAAGAGAAATAAACTGCTACGTTGAAATGATTTTCCAGATAAATAAATAATATACCGCGCTTGCGGGGAAATCTGGCGATTATGAAAATCTAATCGCATCATAATAGACAATAAATTATCAATCACAAGTTGAATGGTTTATGCGATCATGTCCGCGTGTCGATTTATGCGACGAGTCGATCGACTCGCATCGATACCACAGGACGTAATAATGAATCCGGGTGATCTTGCGATTAAATTTTCTTCTGCCTACTCGATGCAACATTATGAAATCAATGATACGATGATAAATATGTTTTCAGTCCCGGGAAGCGATGTTTATGAATGTAATAAACATGCGTGTGACGACGTATGAATTGCAAATCGATGGTCATTGACAACGTTCCTGAATAAATCTTTCAAGGGCTGCATTATCTATTTGTTTGATTCGAATCTTATACTTTAATTGAAAGCAAGCCATTTTCGACGTCTCTTTTCAACCCTTTGCGGCATAGTGCCATAAATATATGACACCTTTTGAAGTCGTTTTTCCAAATATTTTTCACATAGTTTTAAACAAATTAAAAGAACAAACTAGCTGTGACTTCGATCTCAAGTGTTTCCACTTTGTATTTATAATTATATGGTGCTCATTTCACGAGCACTTTGCTTCCCGTTAGCAAATGTATTTGCTTCCTAATAGAGGAATCATTAGTTTTTTTCAATAAAAGACAAACCAAAGTCTTCATTTTGATCAAATTAAAAATACAAATTTCGAAAAAATACAGAATAATACAAAAAAAAATTCAAATACAAAGACGAATCAGACAATTCAAATTTTACATTCTAAATTAAAATTATTCAAGCTGGAAAAGGGAAGGGAAAAGTTCTGTCACACACTCTCCCTTTTCCAGCTTTATGATTTCTTTACAAAAATTATCAGAATTATTTCATTTGAAAATTTATGATCAAAAAGTATTTTCTATTCAGGCGTCAACTTTGAATTATGTCAATGAAAAAAGTTTGTCTGTTTCAAACAGATGAATCAAATATTATAAATGAGCATAACTTCCCTACTCTTTGATAAAATGTATTAATATTAGAGGTCAGTCGATTTATCTCGAACCAAGGAATCTTTTATATTCTTATATGAACTTTGAATTAAGCTAATGAAAAAATTTTTACTATAAAAAACCGTGCTTTCAAATATTATGCATTACCATAGCTTCCTTACTCTTCAATGAAATGTATTAATGTTATAGCGCATTCGATTCGTCTCGAATCAACACATCTTTTCTATTCTTGCATCAACTTTGAATTATGCTAATGAAAAAAGTTTTACTATAAAAAACCGTATTTTCAAATACTATGCATTACCATAGCTTCCCTACTCTTTGATAAAATTTAATAATATTGTAAGTCAATCGATTCGTCTCGAACCAAGGAATCTTTTATATCCTTGCATCAGCTTTGAATTATATTGAAGAAAAAAGTTTTACTATGAAAAACCGTATTTTCAAATATTATGCATTACCATAGCTTCCTTACTCTTCAATTAAATGTTTCAATAATATAGTTAAATCGATTCGTCTCGAATCAACACATCTTTTCTGTTCTTGCATCAACTTTGAATTATGTTAATGAAAAAAGTTTTACTATAAAGAACCGATTTTCAAAATATATAAATTACCATAATTTCCCGACGCTTTAATAAAATATATCAATATTATTGGTCAATCGATTCGTCTCGAACCAAGGAATCTTTTATATTCTTGCATCAACTTTGAATTATATTGAAGAAAAAAGTTTTACTATAAAACCCGATTTTCAAAATATTATTAATAAGCCCTCCAAATTTCATCAATTTATCTGCAACCGTTTTCAAGTTATCGAGTTCACAAAAAAGTTTGACATCCACACACACACACGCATCCACACACAGATTCGCACACGCACACACACATTCACACAAATTGCTTAGAACATTGTATTAGAGATGTTTAAATTGAGGAAGGTTCAATTAAATGAATTTAAATTTTTTGGAAAATGTTACCATTACAAAGCTTCCGTGTCATTTTTCATCAACAAAAACGAATTTTCCAGCAAATATTCGAATTTTCGACAACAACAAAATTAATTTTTAGCCAAATATTTAAATTTACAACTAAATAGTTGAAGTGTAGACGGAGAGAGGGGCATTTTCAACCAAATAGTTAAATTTTTAACCAAATAGTTTAATTTTCAACAAAATCATCGAATTTGTAATTTAAAAAATTAAACTTCAACGAAAAACAGTTGCATTTTTAACCAGATGATTAAATTATCAAGGTGAAAAGACCAATTTTTCACACGACTGGTAAATTTTTAACCCAAAAAGTTGAATTTTCAACAGAAAGATTAATTATTCTTTAAGAAAAATGTGTTAATTGATGTTTTAACCTAAGAAAAATACGAATTTTCAACAAATTGGTTAAATTTTCAACAATATAGTTGAATTTTGCTTCCTTATAGAGGAAGCTTTGTAATGGTAACATTTTCAAAAATTTTCAAATTCAATTAATTAAACCTTCCTCAATTTAAAAATGTCTAATACAATGTTCTAAGCAATTGTCCACTTTTTTGTGAACACGATAACTAGAAAACGGTTGCAGATAAATTTATGGAATTTGGAGGGCTTATTTTCCTCACTAATATCTTGAAACTGACCAAAGGATTTCTAAAAATATCTATTACATTTTTTTTAGCACGCGTTTTATGAATTCCTAGAATTGCTGGTTCCCGCAATTTCTCAGGGACAGTAGATTGCGCAATATTATGAAAATGGTTCAGGCGGCCCTGATTGTTTAGTTTTCGATGTAGGCGCTTTATGAACAAGGCTATTTGCAGGCAACCCCCGAGATTGTTCCTCTAAAGAGAGTCTGGTGTAAAACTTTTTTCATTAGCATAATTCAAAGTTAATGCAAGAATATAAAAGATTCCTTGGTTCGAGACAAATCGATTGACCTATAATATTAATACATTTTATTAAAGAGTAGGGAAGTTATGATAATTTATATATTTTGAAAATCGGTTTTTTATAGCAAAACTTTATTCAATGGCATAATTCAAAGTTGATGCAAGAACAGAAAAAATGCGTTGATTCGAGTCGAATCGATTGACCTATAATATTGCTGCATTTTATTGGAGAGTAGGGAAGCTATGATAATGCATTATTATTATTATACCATTAAGCCATTTCCCTTTCGGGGTAGGCGTGACTTGCTCGGTTGGAGAATAGTAGTGTGCATATGGGCATAATATTTGAAAATATGGTTTTTTGTAGTAAAACTTTTTTCTTCAACATAATTCAAAGTTGATGCAAGAATGTAAAAGATTCATTTGTTCTAAACAAATCGATTGACCTATAATATTAATACATTTTATTGAAGATTAAGGAAGCTATGTTAATGCCTAATATTTGAAAATACGGTTTTTATAGTGAAACTTTTTTCTTCAATATAATTGAAAGTTGATGCAAGAATATAAGAGATTCCTTGGTTCGAAAGGAATCGATTGACCTACAATATTATTACATTTTATCAAAGAGTAGGGAAGTTATGGTAATTTATATATTTTGAAAATCGGTTTTTATAGCAAAACTTTTTTCAATAACATAATTCAAAGTTGATGCAAGAACAGAAAAGATGTGTTGATTCGAGTCGAATCGATTGACCTATAATATTGCTGCATTTTATTGGAGAGTAAGGAAGCTATGATGATGCATAATATTTGAAAATACGGTTTTTTGTAGTAAAACTTTTTTCTTCAACATAATTCAAAGTTGATGCAAGAATATAAAAGATTCATTTGTTCGAAACAAATCGATTGACTTACAATATTATTACATTTTATCAAAGAGTAGGGAAGTTATGGTAATTTATATATTTTGAAAATCGGTTTTTTATAGTAAAACTTTTTTCATTATCATAATTCAAAGTAGATGCAGAAACAGAAAATATGTGCTGATTCGAGTATAATCGATTGATCTACAATATTGATACATTTTATTGAATAGTAGGGAAGTTATGGTAATTTATATATTTTTAAAATCTTTTTTTATAGTAAAATTGTTCTCATTCTCATAATTTAAACTTGATGCGAGAATAGAAAAGTTGTGTTGATTCGAGACAAATCAATTTAACTATATTATTAATACATTTTATCGAAGAGTCAGGAAGCTATGGTAATGCATAATATTTGAAAACACGATTTTTTATAGTAAAACTTTTTTCACTAACATAATTCAAAATTGATGCAAGAACGGAAAAGATTCCTTGATTCGAGGCAAATCGATTGATCTATAATATTAATACACTTTATTGAAGATTAAGGAACTTATGCTCATTTATAATATTTGAGTAATTCTGACAATTTTCGTAAAGAAATCATAAAGCTGGAAAGGGATAGGATGCGACAGAACTTTTCCAGCTCGAAAAATTATCATTTCGAATACAAAATTTGATTGGTCTAATTTTTGTTTGTGTTAAAAAATTTGTTTGTATTATTTTGTAGTCTTGCATTTTTTGTACATTTCTATTTTTAAATCGATCAAAATGAAGATTTTGGTTGGTCTATTATTGAAAAAAATAACTAATGCTTCCTCTATTAAGAAGCAAATACATTTGCTAACGGGAAGCAAAGTGCTCGTGAAATGAGCACCATATAATCATAAATACAAACAAAGTGGAAACACTCGAGATCGAATTCACAGCTAGTTTAACTAAATATCTGAATTTTCAATACACTAAAGTTAATGTCTAAACAAAGAATGTCATAGTTGCAATTTTAACAAAAAAAGATCAATTTATGCCAGAAGAGATAAATTTTAAAATCCAAAAGACGAATTATCAACCAAGAAGAAAATTTTCTACCAAAACAGATAAATTTTCAACAAATAACATGATTCAACTAAAATTATGAATTTTCAACAAATAAAGATTTTTCAGCCAAGATAGAAAAAAAAAGTTGATCTAAATTGTTGAACGTTCAAGCCGAAGGACGAGTTTTCTGTAAAACAGTGGAATTGCCAACCCGTAAATATGAATCTTCAAGAAAAAAGTTAATTTGCAAAGAAAATTTTAAACCAAGAAGCTTAATGGTGATTAACTGATCAATAATGGAGAATTAACATTTTCAGTTAAACAAATTAATTTTGTAGCACAATAAAAAAAAAATTGTTAAATTTTTCACAAAAGCGATGAAACTTCAGAAAAATAAATAAATGTTAACGAAGTAGTTCAACTCTTACCCAAGTAGTTGAATTTTCAATTTAAAAAACATCAATTTTCAAGAAAATAGTTTAACTTTTTATCAAAGAAATGAATGTTTAACTAACTCAAAATGATTAATTTTCAACTGGAATAGTTGAATTTTAAGTATAAAAAATTGATTTTTAACAACAACAACAAAATTCCAAACAAATATGTAGTCAATTCCCCAATCAAAGAAGATTAACTTTTAACCAAACAGTTGCATTTTTTGCTAAAAAAAGATGAAATTTCTACCAAAATAAATGAATTTTTAAACAAAAAAAGCAAATTTAAAAAAAACCGAATTTTCTACCAAGCAAGATGTCAGATGACATTTTAACACCGAAATACGAATTTTAAACATACACTTAATTTTCTGCCAAAATAGTTGAATTTTTAATAAAAAAAAAAAATACTTTTTGACGATAATGTTAAATTTTCAGCCAAATAATAAAATTAAAAATATATATATACACCAGACTCTCAGTTCATGAACGAGCGGTTTATGAATTCCTAGAATTGCTGGCCATGCAGCTTCTCAGGGTGCAAGGAGTGAGACGGTTGCGACTCCGCCTCGGAAGGGACGCAGTGCACTAGTACTCAGTCGAGTATATTGCGCAGAAATAGAAAAAAATTCCTCTGACTTTTGCTGCCCTATAAAATTCCCTGACTTTTCCCTGATTTCTAGGCTTTCCCTGACCAATGGCAACCCTGAAATAATTATTAAAAAATTTCTAAACTCAATTAAAAGACGCCTCACTCACCTAAGACAAAAAAAGTACTTTTTCATTCTGGATCAATTTTTTTAATTTCTTTTTTGACCCCTCGCTCTCGTTTTTATATGAGATTCGCAATGAAACTCGGGGACGTATCAAAACTTTTGTAATTTAAACTTCACTGAGCGCGAACCTGATTTTCACACTCTCCACGTAAACAGCTTTCTTCGAGGAACCTAGTTACGGGGAAAATGAGTTCACTATTGGGACTTTGGATTTTCGATAAAATTTGGCTTGTTGGATTTTTCTTATTTTCTCTCTGATCAGAACACAAATTGGAAACAAACTGTATTTCAAATTACAGTAGCTTTTTTTCGGAACCAAAAAACTTGTCAAGTTTTCTTATCAGTATTCTTATTGTTATACTGAGAAAATTTTTTGTTCGATTTAAATAACAAAATTGGTTAGAATAAGCTTTGTTCGAAAAAAATGTTGTTCGATTCAAACAATTTTTTATTTGATTCACAAAAAAATTTCTTTAAATCAAACAAATTCTTTGTTAAACTCGAATATATTATTTCTTTGATACAGGGTCGAACAAATTTTTGTTTACTCTAAACATACTTATTATTTAATTTAAATAAATTTTGTTCAAATAAAATTAAGACAAAAATTTTGTTTGATTCAAACATTTGTCTGACACTAATGCTACTACTATTTTCTCAAATTGCTCTCTAATGCAACTATAAAAAATTTAATTTCTAAAATTTCAAAATTTTTCAAACGATTAAAAAGAATTTCAATGGATTTCAAAAGATTTTTAATATTTTAGGGTATTTTACAAGATTCCAAGAATTTTCAGAAAATTAAAAAAATTATAAAGTATGTTTGAAAATCATCAATTATATCAATAGATTTCAAAGGATTTGAAATATTTTAGGGTATTTTACAAAATTCCAAGAATTTTTAAGAAATTGAACAAATTGTTAAGTATTTTTAAAGAGTATCAATTATATCAATGAATTTCAAAGGACTGAAAATATTTTACAGTATTTTACAAGATTCCAAGAATTCTCAAAAGATTAAAAAAATTTTAAGGGATTTTAGAATAGTACCAAATATGTACATGGATTTCAAAAGACTGGTCATATTTTAGGGTATTTCACAAGATTCCAAGAATTTCCAACATATTTGAAAAATTTCAAATTTTTTAAGAAGTATCAAAGATTCCAAAAATTTTTTAGAGATTCAATCAAAAATTTAGCGGATTTCAAAAGGTTACTGAATACATAAATTGGAAATATTTTAGGGTATTTTACAATATTCCAGGAATTTTAAAGAGATTGAAGAAATTTTAAGTGATTTAAAAAGGTATGAAAAATATCAAAGATTTCAACGGTTTTTTTTTTGGATTTGAAATCATTCAGGGTATTTTACAAGATTCTACGAATTTTCGAAAAAATTTCAAAAATTTCATAGGATTTGAAAAGGGTATCAAATATATCAATGGATTGAAAAGGTTTTTAATTATTTTAGCATTTTTTGCAAGATTTCCAGAATTTAAGAAAAATTTCAAAGGATTTTAAAATAGTATCAAATATACAAATTGATTTCAAAGGTTTAAAAACTTTGTAGGGTATTTTACAAGATTCTCAGAATTTTTAAGAGATTTAAGAAATTTCAAGGGATTCGAAAAGGGTATCAAAAATATAATAATGGATTTCAATCGATTTGAAATATTTTGGGGTATTCTACAAAATTCCAAGACTTTTCAAGAGATCCAAAAAATGGTGAAAATTTTCAAAAGGGAATCAAAGGATTTCAATGGATTTTAAAGCATTTGAAATATTTTATGGCATTTTACAAGATTCCGAGTTTTCTAGAGATTTCAAAAATTTCAAGGGATTTTGAAGGGGTACCAAATATATTAATAGATTTCCAAGGATTGGAAATATTTAAGGGTATTTCACAAGATTCCAAAAATTTTGAGAGATTTTAAAAATTACAATGGATTTTGAAAGGGTATGAATGAATTTCAATAAATTTCGAAGAATTAGAAATATTTTAGGGAATTTTACAAGATAAAAATTTTTTTACAGAGATTAGAGAAACTTAAAGTGATTTCAAAAAGCTATCAAAGATGTCAAAGAATTTCAATGGATGCCAAAGGATTTACAATATTTTAGGGTATTTTGCAAGATTCGCAGGATTTTCAAAAATTTGAAATATTTTTATTATTTATTTATTTATTATCAATATATTTATTTATTTTCAAATATATAAATGGATTTCAAAGGATTTGAATCATTTGAAGGTATTTTACAAGATTCCAAGAATTTTCAAGAGATTGAAAAAATTTCGAAGGATTGAAAAGGGTATCAATGGATTTCAGTGGATTCCAAAGTCTTTACAATATTTCGGGGTATTCTGCAAGATTCCAAGATTTTTCAAGAGATTTCAAAAATTATAGAGGATGTAAAAAGGGTACCAAATATATCAATGGATTTCGAAGGATTAAAAATATTTTTCAAGATTTTTTGTTTTTTAAAAAGATTTAAAGAATTTAAAGGGATTTTAAAGTATGATGTGCATTTTAAAAGATTCCGAGGAATTTCTTGAGATTTCGAAAAATTTCGTAGTATTATAATAAATTTATAAGAATTTTTAAATGGTTCCGTAAGACGGTTTTTCGACGGTAGTGTACTAGGCAGTAAAATTTACTACAGTATAAGCTCCTCCTTGTCGACATCCAACTCCTCCTCTTCTTCTATTTCTTCTGATTTTTTAAGGTGCCCTATATTTTGAATATATAATTTAATTTCTTGATATAGGCTTCTTTGTTGTTTCTACGTCCTCCTTCTCCTCCTCTCCTATCTCTTCTCAATTTGTAAGCTGCCCTACATTTTGGATCTATAATTCAATATCTTAATATTGATTCCTTCGTTGTTTCTGCATCCTCCTTCTCTTCCTTCTGTCCTATTTCTTATCAATTCGTAAGCTGCCCTATATTTTGAATCTATTATTAAATTTGTTGGTATTGATTTCTTTGTTGTTTCTGAATCCTCCTTCTCCTCCTCCCCTTCCTCCTCTTCTCATATTTCTTCTCATTTTGTAAGCTGCCCTATATTTTGAATCTATAATTTACTTTCTTGATA
>CAKNYM010052840.1:0-17808 GCA_932195095.1 Andricus curvator
ATATATATATATATATATATATATATATATATATATATATATATATACTAGGGTGACCAGAAAAAAACACTTTTGGTTTTCTTATGAGCGAAGGGCAAATAACGGTAGTTTATGCGATTGTAGAAGCCAGATTTTTTTTTATTTTAAACAATATTTAGAGGTGGCCCATCGTCTTTAAAAGTTTTCATTGCAAAAGCTGAAAATTTCGGTAAGTGAAGAGTCGATCGTAAAGGTGCAACCTCAGCTCTTTTCATCGATGTGACTGCATAATAGGATTAGTTAGCGTCCCTTGAATTATTATTATTTACTTTTCTGAAAAAGGGAAATATGACTGAAGAACGCTTGCCGAGATAGGGTCTGCTTTATGAGTTTATGGTGTCAAGACCCACTGTGATCGACTTTTATGGCCGAGCTGATGAGCGCTCCGCCCCGAAAATTAAACAGCTTAAGTCGTAGACCTGTCAAATTTCAAAAATTTACTCAGATTTGTTTTCATTATTGCAGGCTTATTTATATATTTCCTAATCTGCTTTTTCAGAAAATGTGATCTTCAACCTTCGAGGAAAATATTCTTAAAATTTAAGTATAATATATATATTATTAGGGCCATTATTAGTCTTTGAAAACAGTAGAAAACATTGAAAATGGAATTTTTCAAGCAACCGTAATTAATGTTTTTTATGAATTTTTAATTGAAAAAATGTTTTTATGTGGATTCTGAGAACCTCAAGAACAACATATTAAAAGTTCAAATTAAAAAGTGGATAACTTCGTGGTTAAAGTCTGAAATGAAAAAAAAGTTGAGTTTGCCCATGTTAATTACATACGAACTTCAAAGACGATGGGCCACCTCTAAATATTGTTTAAAATAAAAAAAAAAATAAATCTGGCTTCTACAATCGCATAAACTACCGTTATTTGCTCTTCGCTCCTAAGAAAACCAAAAGCGTTTTTTTTCTGGCCACCCTAATATATACATATGCATACATATATATATGCGAGTGTCACACGTGCTCAGGAACTTGTACAGGATCCTCCCGAGGGAATTTCTCGCAGAAACATCCACGATAATGCAGGAACCTGTACAGGAATGTGCGCAAGTTCCCTCGCAGGACCTGCGTACGTTCCTGTGCAGGAAACTCCAAAGGAACCTGGCAGGTTCCTGCACAAGTTCCTGTACAGGAATTTTTAGCAAGGGAATTATATAAAAGCATTTAAGGCCCTTTTATCAGAATATATTTACGGGGTTCAATTTTACGGCCGAGCTGTTGGATATTTTTGTCTAATCTTTTGCATGCGTAATCTAAATAGTATTCTCTTTTCCTGATCAGAGCTGTTTCTTTAATAAAACTGTTCCTATTTTATTCAACACTCGAAACGAAAGAACGATTGCAGTGACTCTGAGTGTTAGCTGTCTCTCGGTTTTCGATGCGTGCAGGACTCTTTCGGCGACAGAAGAGGCAGACCCTCCATGCGAGTAGGAAGGCTACTTTCGTTTACCTGCAACGAATGATCCTTTTATTGTTATGAGATTAGGGTCGGTCACAAAAACTTAAATTGTGAAACATGTCTTCATTAAGTTTTAATTAGCTGCTTTAATTTATTCATATAATTAGAAAAAAGTTGTGAAAAGATTGATAAATAGCGGTTAATATTTCCTGTAATGAAGGAAATTTTTTAATTCATATAAAAGTATTATTACCAATATCCAAATATATCAGAATATGTCCAAAATCACATTTTATTCTGCGCTGCCTGCTGACATTTTAGATACATTGATATTTTTCAAACATTTCTTATTATTATGCAAATCGGCAAAGAATGACTCCCACAATAGGGTGGGCCGTGAAAAAAATTTCAAAACCAGAAAATAGCTAATGCTTACAAGTTGCTATACGTTATTAGAAATAAAAGTCTAATCATTTCTTTAAATGGAAAATGGTACTACAGTGTCACATGACGTCAAAATAATTTTATTTTTATGATTTAAACAAATTTCTCTTTCAGTTTTAAAATAATGGTAATTTTTTGTATCTGCAGTCGTATTAAACGTTGATAGAAAATTAAAATTAAAAGATGGAACCTTTGTTTCAGTTAAAATCATTCAAAAATAAACAAAAATTTAATCAACAGTCAATATTTGCATTAAATATGGTAGTAACGTTTATTTTTTCTTTCTGGTCCATCTCTCCTCGATTTTTGTTTTCAAACGTATCTCATGGTGTCGAATATTAATCAACATGGATTTTTATACAGATGGTTTTTTTCACAAGGAATGAAACTAAGACTTACAGGGGCTAAAAATTTGGTTTTTCGTGAAATCTTGGCTGTAGATAAAAGACTAAAAAAAGTGATCCATCTCTCCTCGACTTACCCTACTCATTTCACGGCCATTCTCATTAATCAGTGCATCAAAGAACATCGCTAAATCATTAAAAAATTATACTCTATAATTTTCAAAATAATATTTTGATCCCATACTCAGTCAACAAAATAAAAAACATGAAACAGTTATTTTTATCAAAACGTTTGATGCCATGCCTCAGGGAAGTGAATTGAAAAAATTTAAACTTTGATGAATTAAAGCTTGGAATCTTGTCTTTAAAATGAGACCAAGATTGTCAAATTTAAATCTTTTGTTAACGTGCGAGAAACAACAGATGAAAAAATTTAGTCACCAATGGACCGTCCGATTTTTGTGCTGGTTACGCTTCCACATTTTTCATGACAATTGGAGAAATAGTAGATATTTTGTCATGTTCCTAATCTCGTTTCAAAGAGGATATTTCAAACTTTGATTCAGAAAATCTTCCATTTTTTTCCATTTCCTTCTCTGAAGCATACAGAAAGTGGAATTTGATATGGATACTTGGTCACAAACGTTTAGAATAATTATATAATTGAGTATTTTAGCATGTTGTTACGATCATGATAGGATAGGTTCAGCATAGTTGATACATCTTTACATGAGAATGCATACGACTTTTTGGAAAAAATATTCTAAACGTGAGAGTAAGTTTTTAATGTATGAATAGTCATATTTTTCAAGTGTAGAATGCATTTGTGCAATTATGTTTCATCCTTTCATGGGTTGAAGACCTTTCAGATTCACGAAATAAAATCAACTATACCAAATTTGAGGTTATAGTGCCCGATTCTGAACAAATTGTTCCGGTACTCTAATCAAAAATTTGGTGTATTTTATTTTACTTCGTGAAACTGAAATGTCGTCAATCGACAAAAGAATGGAACATGACTGAGAAAATACATTCTACACTTGAAAAATATTAGTATTCGTAGATTTCTGACTTACTTTTACGTTTAGGATATTTTCTCCAAGAAGTCGTATGCATTCCCATGTCAATATGTACCAACTATGCTAACCTTCCTGACATTTCCACCTATCCTATCATGACCATGACGTCATGCTAAAATACTCAATTGTAATAAAGAGGTATGGAACATAAATAAACTTTAATTGTACAGATTATACCCAATATTAAATGACATAATTTTGATGTAAATGATGAATTCATGTTACCACACAAAGAAAAATCAATCATTAGTTCAATATTGTGAAAAAATTAATCAGTGACTAATTAATCAGTTTACAGCATAAAAATCCATACTAATTTCAAAATAGCACAAGCATTTTGAAAAATTGTACAGTTGTAACAGAGATATGTTAAATATAAATAAACTTTTACTATATGAATTATAGACAATATTCAACTACATTACCTAGAAATTAATAATTAATTTATGTTATTTAATTTATAAAAATTATAATTCAAACTTCCTGTAATTTAATATTATAAAAAAATTAATCAGCTAATAATTAATTATTCAGTTTCCAACATAAAAAGCATCAAAGAATTATTTTCATTGAAACATTCGCATAATGTTTACTTTATATTTCTCAAAAAATTTAAATTGTTAATAATCTTTTTAAATAATTACAGGAGAAATTAAAACATAATTTTGAAAATTCAATTCAGATACTCATTTCACAACATAGAAAACATTTTAAAAAATTATGTAATTATAATAAAGGTATTTAAAATGAAAAATTAAAATTTATTATACAAATTATAGCCAATATTCAATTACATAACCTTAAAGTAAATAATCAATTTATGTCACCTAATTAAAAGGATTAAACATTTAATCTTTATGTAATTCCATTTTTTGAAGCAAATTAATCAGTCAATAGTTAATTAATTAGTTCATAACATAAAAAGTAATAAACAATGATTTCCATTGAAACCCTAAAATCATTTTTACCTTGTATTTTTCTGAAAATTTGAAGTATGAATTACCTTTTAAACTAATTCCATAAAAACTTAAAACATATTCACATATAATTTTGAAAATTGAATTCAGATAATTATTTCACAACATCGGAAACATTTACAAAATTATGAAATTGGAATAGGGGTTTTTTAAATATAAATAAATTTTTATTATACAAATCATAGCCAATATTCAATTACATAACCCTAAAGTAAATAGTCAATTCATCTTACTTAATTAAACAATATTAAACTTGAATCTTCATGTAATTTGATAACGCGAACAGAATTAATCAGTCAATAATAATTAATTAGTCAACAACATAAAAAGCATTAAAAGAATTATTTTCATTCAATTGTAACGCGTGGTAGGATCGCCAAATAAGTACTTGATACTTATTGAATAGTAAGATTTTATTTATGTCAAAAATTACTCAAAAGTTGTAACAAAAGGGTTGACAAGAGTTACATAAGCGCGGTTGAGGTACTGGACGAGACATACTTCGTGACAAGACTGGAGAACCGACCCGAAGAGGCGGTTTATATGATATAATATCGATTAGCGCTTCCGGTGCCTTCTACTAGTCATACAAGCTACAAGAAGTACATGCGCAATTACAAGTGTACATTGTATTGATTATTCTATATAAAAATTATACATAATGGGAGTATTATTATTATTATATAATTTATAAGTAGGGTACATAACGCCTTCCTCTTTAGGCAAAACTTCGTCCTCGAAATTCTTTAATTTTACAAATGAATCTTTTTTGTTTTTAATGGTTGTAGAGGTGTATGTAGTTGTATTTCTCTTGCACCTGCTGTGTAAGTCACAACATTAGGTTGATTTTCTGCTTTATTTTTAATACAAAAAAGAATAACTTTCTTAGGTATGCACTTACTTATATATCTGAATATTCTACATTTAAAAAGGATATATATAATTACTGATCCCATCGCTACAATACCTAAGCGCTGTAACCATTCTGAAACAGTTTCATTCCAGCCTTTTGTTTTTTCATAAGTAGACATATTTTTAAGTATACTTTGGACATCGTTGAAGCTAAACCGCGCCTTCCTAAGTACATCAATATCAATTTGCTTGGGCATCTGAATTAATCTCTTCTCTAAGTTATCTAAGTTCCATAGGTTATATTGTATATCATTAGTTTCCTTGACTAAGGTTTTTTTTTGTTGACATATTTAAGTTTTTTGATAAATGAAGTTTATCATGGTCGTTATATATTTCGCAATTTTCGCCGGTTATTAATGTAGGAACTTTGATTGGGATTGATTTGATTTTATCTCCGCATGCTACGTCTAAGTTGATGTCGGTTGTGGACTTGTGGGAATTACAATACATATATCTTCCTACTACTGGTATGTATGTTTCTTTATGGAGCAAATAAGGAGATTGAGAACTTGCTGTTTTCGCATATCTCCTTAGTAAACTTGCTTCGCAAGTCTTTGTTTCATAAATTTTTGAATTAGGCTGATGCCTTTTACATATTAAATGTATGTTTATTTTTTTACATTTTGTTAATAGTTTCCTTGGCCGTTGATACATAACTGTCATCGAATTCAATTGTTAAATCATGATCGGGAATTAGGAAAAAGAATATTTTGCCAAACTTGGTTGGGTTTGGGATTATTCGTTTTACGGATCCTTCCTCGTTTTCAATAATCGGAATATTAATAATGTAACTTAATAATCCGTTTACTACTGCTATTGAGATTGGACTAATATCGAGAATTTTCTGATAGTCTTTCTCGAAATGGTATTTTGTTCTATGTTGCATTTCAAAGTCTTCTAATGTATTTTTCAAGATTTCAGGTGTTAAAATCTGCGGATGTATGATTCCATATCTACCATTATTGATAGCATCTATTGCTATATTAATATTGTCGTTTATTTCTTTAATTAGGATAGTTGTTGAAATTGATTTCATATTAATGAAATTATCTTTAGTATTGGAATTTAGTTTTCCAATTGTTTGAGATTCTAATGCAATTTTATCCTTTACTTCGTGGTCCGTATCTAGTACTATTATGAGGTTTTTGTTTGGTTGTTTAAAACGCAAACAATATTCTCATTTCCAGTATATATTTTATCAAATTCTGAATTGATTTGGTTAAATCTGATTCAGTCGGGGTTCCAAAAAGGGTTTTTTGAAATATCACCCATAAAATTAGTTAATTCTCTTTTATGTCTTTGTTTTCCAAGTAGCTTATGTAAAATTATAATTTTGTTTATTAATGTATTACGTCTATGTTTTATTAATCTTATTTCATTTTTCACTGTACATTTATTTCCGCATGTCTTTTCTATTAAGTCAATTGTTTGTTCTATGGCTTGAAATCTACTTTCGGTTGTGGTAAAATTTATTCCTATAATTAGTTTCCAATTCTCGTGACATAAGTAAGCTTTACTAATTTCCTCCATGTAAATGTTTCCATAAATTTCTTGAAGGACGTAGTTTGCTTGTGTTGTCGTTATCAGCATCCATAGTAATAGAATCATTATTTTTCTGAAACATGAAGTGGCGTCACTTGATCAATAGGAAGTTGAAGAGTTTTGCCTTCAAATTTAAGTTTCAAATTATTATTCATTGTAATACATGCAACAATTTCTGTACCTTTCCAACTTGGGTCTAATTTATTCTGTTTTGTATTATTTTTCTATTTGACTTGGTCTCCTATTTTTTAAACTAGATGGCTTTTTACTATATTTTCATCTAAACGTTTCTTGGTCTCCTCTTGTTCAACTTCTATTCTTTCTTTAGCTTTCTTAATGATGTTATCGTGCTTGAGTTTCCATTTTTTTATTAAATCGTATTATATATTTTCGTATTGCTGATGGGATATTAGGATCAACTTAGGGATGACGTGCTAGACTGCTACGATGCCAGCATTATCCCTGTACGCGGAGGCTTTATGGCGCGTATGCACACTCTGTGGTGCCAGAAACACCCAGAGCTTCAGCACGTTTCGCATCATTCTTTGCGAAATCAAGCCGACAAGTTCCGGAAAAATGGATATGTACGCGGAGCGCTTCCCCAACCGCTGCTTGATCAAGCTGCAGACGAAGAGGAGGAAGCGACATTAAGAATAACCGCAGAAAACAAGCACCTTCTGAGAGATGATCACAATTTCTGTACAAGGAGGAACACTAACATGCAAGTCCCTCCTAAGCCCCAAGATCTGGCTGAAATGGATGCCTCCCCTCGTAGAAATAACTCGCAAAAGTCCGACCACTGGACCATCAATTGCTCAGTTTATGGTGCTGCGAGAGCTTTGGCTGATTCAAATCGAAGGTTAAAACCGACGATGGATCAAAAGACCAAAAGACGCTTGCATCAACTGATCAAGGAGATTGGATGGGCAAGACAGAATGCGTCCCGTGTTCAATGTGTGATTGACTATATAACATCTGGTAGACCGTTCACGGAAAGGGTTCGAAAGCTCGCCCAAGAACTAAGGATCTTGAATCACACACTAAGCAAGTTAAAGGTATTGACAATCAAGCAGCATATATACCATTAAACCATTTCCCTTTCAGGGTAGGCGTGACACTACCCGATTCGGGTAGTGTTTCTAGGTTTTTCTTGTAGTTATAAATAACTACAAGTGTGGGCTCACCACACCCACGATGTGCCAACAGCACTCATGTCAGTATTCTTGAAAGGTCACCCATCCAAGTACTAACCGCGTCCAACGCTGCTTAACTTCAGTGATCTGACGAGAACTGGGTTTTTCAGCGTGGTATGGCCGTTGGCAATTGTTGACAAAATACGGGTGTTACCTGACGCAAGGAGGAGAATACAGAAGAGGGAGAGATGGATCAGGGAGAATCAACAGTTTCTCCCTGACCCATCGCGCCTCTTCAGCGATCTACCTGTTTCTGTAAAAAATCCACCCAAGCCCAAGGAGGTAGAGACTTTTTGGAGAGAGGTGTACAAGATCCCGAAAACACTAGAGTTGAAAGAAGATACTGAAAATATCATCCGCTTCAAGGAGTTTTGCGACAACCTCATAAAATCTGAGGAGGAATGTCCATCAATTACTGCCGAAGAGGTGAAAAAAGCACTTAGAGGCACGAAGAACTTTTCCGCTGCTGGACCAGATTGTATCAAGAACTTTTGGTGGAAGAAGTTTACTTTTACACACCAACATTTGGCCCGCATATTCACCTCATATTTAAAGTCGGAGACGCCCATTCCGCAGTGGCTGGTGTTAGGACGCACTATACTCCTGCCAAAAAAAGGCAACTTGTCCAACCCAGAGAATTACAGGCCAATAACTTGTTTGAACACGCTGTATAAGATTTTTACAGCTGTCCTCAACAACAGGATTGTTCGACGAATTGAGCCTGTATGGCGAGAGATGTACGAACAACGTGGCTCGAAAAACGGTGTAGCATGCTGTCGAGAGAACCGGCTAATTGACAGGTGTGTCTGTAAAGACGCTGCAGCCCATCAGCGCGTCCCGTCAATGGCCTGGATTGAATACCGGAATGCTTTCGATTCAACCTAACATTCCTAACATAGTGAGATGCATAGAGAGATTGATGACTCTTTGGAAAATTAGATTTACTATCTCATCTAGAAATTATCGTCTGACAACGAACAACGTCACCTTCCAGAGGGGTGTCTTTCAAGGTGATACCATGAGCCCTTTGCTTCTTTGCATCACACTTCTGCCCCTATCTCTCGCACTACAAAATTCTCCTGGATACCTCTGTGCCGACACTAATCAGCGCGAGCATAAGGTCACACATTTATTGCATATGGATGACCTTGAAAATCTATGCCTCTGGTAAAAGCAAACTTCAAACTGCTATAAATATCGTCAAGAAATACATAGGAGAGATTGAGATGGACTTTGGTTTGAAAAGTGTGCAAAAATTAATCTGAAGAAAGGAAAGATTACTGGCGTTCCCAAGGACCCTGAGCTTGTGGATATAGGTGTTATTAAACATCTTAATACTGGAGAGACCTATACATACCTGGGCGTGCCTCAAAGCCGCATTCAGGACGTAACATCAGTGAAGGAGTCTCTCCGAAGCAGATACAAACATCTTCTTCGACAGATTTGGTCTTCCAATCTGTCGGCGTTGAACAAGGTATCTGCGACTAACATGCTTGCCGTCCCGGATCTACTCTACTCGTTTGGGGTGGTTCAATGGACGAAGAACGAGTTTAAGGCCCTTGATGTCACCACACGTAAGATCATGCATATGCATAAAAGCTTGCATATCAATTCGTCAGTTCCGCGATTATACATTTCACGCCGTCAAGGCGGACGCGGACTTCTGAATCTCCAGTGTCTTCATAACCGGATTGTTTTAAGTACAGTTTACATCGTTGCGAATGGCAAAGATCCTCTCCTAAAGATGGTCAGGAACCACGAGATGATTGGCGAAGGAGCGTTCCTTTACAAAGCCGCGGAGCAAGCGGCCGAGACCCTTGGCCTGAATTTTAACATCAGAAGTGAGTAAAGTGCATTACTCCATCTAGATGATTCACTTCTAAAAGCCGAAGTAAAGAAAGCAGAGGTTGGAAAATTTCACCAACAGCTACTCGACAAGAAAATGCACGGAAACATTCACAGAAATGTAGAAAAACAGTCCTTGTCGAAGGAGCAAACTTTTGTTTCCTCAAATCATCAGGGCTTAATTTAGGTACAGAGGGTTTTATTTTCGCATGCCAGGACGGTGTCATTTCCACATTAGCATACCGCAAGCGCATTTTATGTCAAGAAGTTCCCAGTGATAGGTGCAGAGCGTGTCATGCACACGCTGAGTACCTATAACACATACTATCAGGGTATCCGACCCACGCAGGAACTACGTATATCTATAGACATAATGCGGCCCTAAGAGTGCTTTATTACCATCTTTTGTCGCTCTTACGGTGTTGGTCGCGACCCTGCCCTACCGAACGCTCCAAGGGAGATAGAGTCAATTGTCCGAAACGAGAAGTGCCAAATTTTCTGGAACTACGATTTTCGGGCAGCAGTCTCCGTTGCGCACTCGTGGCCTGACATTGTTCTCCAAGACTTCCAGAAACGAACTATATTCGTGATCGAATTCTCGGCTCCGTCCGAATACAACATCACTGCAAAGGAGAAAGAAAAAGAGGAGAGGTATCAAGACCTGAAAAGAGAGCTGAAACGAGTGTACCCAAAATATTCGGTGCAAGTAATTGTCCTTGTGATAGGTGCTCTCGGAGGTGCGAAACTGTCACCTGTTCGTAACCTGAAATCCATACCCGCGTGCCAAAAATATGTCAAGACACTTGCGAGATGGATGCAGAAAGCTGTCATCCTTGGGTCGCTTCGTGTCCTCAAGACACACGAGGGTTTCGCCGGTCTGTCGTTGTGATTTCGTCGTTCCCTGTGACATTTTTTTCAGATGGCAGTTGCTCTCAGTGGGACCCTGCGGTGGTTGTTTAACTCTTTTTTTAAATTATATATATATAGTGATCAATCATACTTTCAATTATAGTTTTTGCAGTTTCATTTTCCATGGGTACTAGAACTGTACACCTTGTTAATCCGTCTTGGATATTTAAAATATATTTCTTTCCTAGTTTTGCTTCTGGTCAAGGACCAAAAACGTCTAAGGCGATTTTTTCATTAGGGTTACTAGGTGTGCTGGAATGATGCCCTGTGCTTGATTAGTGACTCTTGTTGTCTTCTGCGACTGGAAAATAGGACATGCTTCTACTTATTTCTTAATTTCTTCATCCATAATTTTTCCATTCATCAATTTCTCTTGCCTTTTGAATTGTATTTTTCTCTCCAAGGTGGTTGGCGTGGGGCTTCAGGGTGTTTATACGTTCTTAGGTTAATTATTTTCCCTGTCTTTAATGTTACTGTATGATTGATCGAATTTATGCAAGGTAATGGATCCGTGTCTAGTGCAAAGATTTCGTTATATTTAACTATCACTTTTTGAATTTCTTGTTTATCTTTATTTTCAATATGTTCTAGTCGTGAGTTTTTTAATAGTTTAACGATTCTATCAGATTCTACTCTATTTTCTTTTTTAGGATTACAAATCACATTTTGTGATTTAATGGACATTATTCTTTAATAGTTAATTGCTTTTTGTATTTCTATAGGTTTCTTGTTATAATTAAAGAATGGTAAAATTATTTTGTTATCTTTTACTCGATGAATTACATCAGATATCCCTTCTTGATTTTCTATCCAAACATCTTCATTATTTTCTTCTGTTTTAATTCGACAAATTAAGCTTGAATTTTTCGAGATATACTCTCCATCATTAAGTAATGGTAGTTTTTTATTTTCTAAAATTAAGTAGTTGGGAGTTAACGAGTATTTACTAAATCTTTTGAAACATGCTAAACCAATTATACCTTCTTCTGGTAGAGGAAAATCATCATCAGTTATGTGAGAGATGATTCTTTCCTAAATAATCAAGGTTTGTTGCACTATTTGATTGATGCTTATCGTTTCCCATTATAAAGTTTTTTATAAATCGGTGGGTCGGTTGATTTAATGGTAGAGCTGATTCTTTCATTAAATTGAGTGAAGATTCGGAATCTACTAATAATAATCGGTGTTTTCTTCCGTCTGCTTTTCTGCCTTATACGAACTGCAATTGTCCAGACACCGCTGATATGTTACTTGGACGTTCATTCGTAGTATTTCTGTTCTAGAACCTCCTCTTGCGTCATTTCCTGATTCTCTAAGTGATTTTCCTCTTATTTCTTCTCCGTCGTTTTTCTGATTTGAGTTTGAGGTGGTCGTTTGGGGTTTTGGGTATTCTGAAAATTTTGGGGTTTAGCGTAGCATTGGGCCGCGATGTGTCCTATTTTTCGCATTTATGACATCTCATTTGTGATCGATCAGCTAGTGGTAAATTTTGGTTTGGTGTTTTGAATAAGAATGGTGTTGTATTCACCTGAGGCCTAAGTATAGGTGTTGACACTTGTGGTCGTGAGAACTGGGGTATAGGTTTATTCATAATTGGTTTCATTATTCTATTTTTATTTTCCTCATTAATCCATATTTCTGCCCCCAATTCTTCTTGCAAAGCTTCGCTTAGATTTTCAGGTTTCATCGGCCTTTCCCGAACTGTGTTCGGATTGCAAAGCATAAGTTAGTTCATTGTAAACGCTCCTAAAGCGTTGACTGTAAATTGGTACATTTTCGAATCCTTGTCGCACATTTTGCAAATTAGGGTTGTCACATTGAAGTCGTGCACGTTTAATAGATTTAATAAAATCACTAACTCCTACATCGTCGTTCCCATTCAAGGTTTCTACCGTTCTTATTCCATCTATAACCGGAATAAAGTCAATACCGCCTTGAACTTGTTCTAGTTTGCGTTCTGTACTATGAGGGTTCATTGACGCTGAGGGTGGTGTAGTGCGAGAGTTGACTGAATTATTGATTACGCGGGGTCGTTTAGTGTCGCGAGGTGTGGGGTTTAGTGGATTATGTTTCTCTTTGCTTTCCTTGCCCTCACTTTCGTCGCTTGTGATATCTGCATCCTTTGAATCGTCTGTTACAATCTCTCCCTTAAAACCCAGATACTTTCCTATCGCCTGTATTTCTGTAACTCTCCTATCATTCTCCCCTGCTAAAGCGTTCACATTTATTATGACTTGATTCATTGTAGATTCCATTCCGTTTAATTTTGGTAATATTAATTTTAATAACTCATCCGCGGGCGTTAACGAAGGGGATTGTATTCTGTTAGCACTAGGAGAGGATGCGCGGGACATATTTGACGCGGCATGGAAAGGGTTATTGAATTTCTCTACTATGTCTGTCGAGCCTGAGTCCATTGACGTTTCGTCCGTTGCGTAACTTTTATTCTCCCTATAATATTTATATTCCAGATTGCCTAAATTTTCTTTCACCTAATTTTTTATTTTTCTGATTTTCCTTTGCCTAATTTTTCCCTGATTTTCCTCATTTTTCTTTTTCCTGAATATTCCTTTTGCTGAAGTATCCTTTTGTTGGTGAATTTTTGCGTGATAAATTTTTACCCGTTTAAACAATGAGATCGTCTCACAGGGCTGAATCCCACGTACAGACAAACTCAAAGTAATTTTTTTGTTTTTTAAGGAACACACAGGCCCAGGGAGCACCATGAACGTGTGTACCGTCGCAAGCCTAAGGATTACACTAGCTTGAGTTACAAAATTTATAACATCCATAAAATCTTATAAATTTACTCAAATAAATTAATCCGTACAAATAGTCTAATAACACTTCTTACAATCTAATCTTCTTTACTCACTCCGTGTAATTGTAGAATCGTTGCTGGGGGCAGATCAATACTTTCTGGGCGTTGGCTCTTCCTTCAAGATGGAAACCGCAGGCTCCTGCTCCTGAGTAAATCGATATTTTCTGGCCGTTGGCTGCCGCGTTGTGGTACTGCGTTGATCACTGCTTTCTTGTTGTTGCTTCTGCTTCTGCGTCGTACACCACTGATTAGGTTGTTCTAGGACTTCACCGTCTATATGACGTTCCCAATATGAATTTCATAAAACAAGAGTTCTACGTAGCATAGTGACTACTAAGTTCACCAACTTGACGGATTATGCCGTAGCAAAATCCGGAGTTCCTCTGAGTTCCGTAGATCTCTCCTCGTTGTCTTTTATGAATTCCGTAGAATTGCGTAGTTCCCTTTTTGCCTTCTCGGATTTCCGTAGAAATCTTTTCTTCTCGTAATTCCGTGGAATTCCAGCGTCTTCTGTCAAAAAATGATTTCCGTAGAAATCTTCCAAGATCCTGGCAGGATCGCCAAAAAATGTTACGCGTGGTAGGATCGCTAAATAAATACTTGATACTTATTAAATATAATGACTTTATTTATGTCAAAGGTTACTCAAAATTTGTGACAAAGGGGTTGATAAGAGTTACATAAGCGCGGTTGAGGTACTGGACGAGATTTGCTTCGTGACGAGACTAGAGAACCGACCCGAAGGGGCGGTTTATATGGTATAATATCGATTAGCGCTTCCAGTACCTTGTCCTAGTCATACAAGCTACAAGAATGACATGCGCAATTACAAGTGTATACTGTATTGATTATTCTAAATAAAGATTATATAGGAAGTATTATTATTATTATATCACTTATAATCAGAGTGCATAACACAATGATTCAAATAATTTTTACTTCTTATATTTTTTTTAATTTGCACTTTCCTTTCTGATACTTTAAATTTATTATTTAGCTAATAATTAATTAATCAGTTTGCAACATAAAAAGCATTGAAGAATTTTTTTATTGAAATATGCAAATAATTTTTACTTTATACTTTTCTTGAAAATTAAAAAATTCTATTTCTGAAAATGTGATTTCTTTAATTTACCTTTTAAACTAATTCCCAAAAAATTAAAAAAAATGTACAAGTAATTTTGAAAAATGAATTCAGATATTCACACCTTTTTCGTGTATTTAAAAAGTTAATCACACTCAAAAAATACATAAATTGCATTTTATAATATAGCACTGCGGTGGCGCCACGAACTGAGACTATTTTGTCATTCATATTGTAGAATATAGTATAGTTAGCAATATCGGCCGAAATAGAACGCGCATGTTATTTGATATAATGATGAACCAGAGCATCTGTGACTAGATGGGAAATGTAGAAAAATTGCTGAAATGCATTTTACGTCGTGTATTGATAAAGTCAATCATAATAACTTACATATCTTAGTTAGATAAATTCATTAAAATTAATTGAAAACATTTTACGTATTGAGTAGATTGATAATTCAGTGAAGAATATTATTGATTTTACTTAATTATTGCGTATCTCATGTATTAAATAGATATTTGAATGGTTAGAGCTGTTATTGAAAGTAATAGTAAAATACGTAAATCGAAATAATTATAATTATTTCGATATCGGTGATCGATAAAATTAGAAATCTACTTTTTCACTTCTGTAGCTTTTAATGGACGTGTATTTATATGAAGAATAGTGGTTTATGGCTTATTTTAACGGCTGTAAAGTCTGAGAAGACATTTTCTTAAGGTATTTGAAAATTATAGCTTGCTTTTTCAGTAGGAACTAATGAAATGTCATACATAATACTAATTTTGTATTTATTTTAATAAAAATTACACAAATATTTAAAAATGTAATTTTTGCTCATTTTCCAAAAATGAAGTGTGCTCTACAACAGTGCATTATGCATACAAAAAAGATGTAAAAATTTGTTATTAATCATTATTTAATAGGGCGCGTAGTTCTTGTTTTAATCGTAAAAAATGACATTAACAATATAAAAATTAAATTTTTGGAAAAAAGACACGAGGTACGAAAAAAATTAATCAACAAAAGTAGTTCACGCAAAAAATATCTACAAGTTTGCTGTTACTCATTGTTTCATAGGACGCGTATTTCTTTTTATTAATCGTAAAAAATAGCATCAGAAATAAAAAATTATATTCTTGGAAAAAGAACACAAGGTACGAAAAAAATAATATGCAAAAGTTGTTCACCAGAAAAAGATCTACCAAGTTTTCATAATTGATTTTTTAATAATACTCGTAGTTTTTATTTTGATCGTAAAGAATAAAAAAAAAATTCTTGGACAAACGACACAAGCTACGAAATAAAAATGAATTGACAAAAGTTGTTCATCGAAAAAAGAACCACAAATTATTAATAATCATTTTTTATAGGATGCGCAGTTTTCGTTTTAATCGTAAAAAGTAACGTTAACAATAATTAATCTCAATCGATTATTTTTTTAAAGGATGCGTCTTTTTTGTTTAAATCACTGCAAATAAATAAATTAATCAAGGGCAAACTACACAAGGTGCAATGAAATGTTAATTAACAAATTTTTGTTTATACGATGCACGCTATTTTTGATTATAAAAACAAGACAATGAAAATACATCTGTTTCGATATTTAATGCTTATTATGAATTGTAATGATATACATTCATTGAAATTATACATTTTTCAAGGTAGCTGTAAATAAAAATAAGTACAAAATAAGGAGCAAATATTGAAGTAGACCTGGAAAATAAAATTTGTACATTATTTTGCAATATCGGAATAAGCAGTCCCAGACCAAGGTACAGAAATAAATATAATATACATTAGATATTATAGAGTTGAACTTAATGTTGAAAAGTTCGCACTTTGGACAAAATCGAGTACGAAGCAAGAGATACGTGATGAGACTGTGTTCGTTGAAGCCGCAGGAGCTTTAACAAAAGAGAATTCACAATCAACAAATGACAGTTGTCGATGCTTTGACCGCACGAGATCCAACAGACGCGCGTCATAGGCGCGCTCAAACTTGCGAGTGATGGTGACTCCACATGGTGACTCCACAATAAGCCCATTCCGCTCCGCGCGGCGCGGAATCGCACGTGCGTTTGCCTTGCGTTCTAAGTACCTCCGGGTAGAGAAGTGAAAGTTACTAGGGAGAAAATATGGCCGCCACAGATTGCTGGAGCACAGTTTTAGACATGAATTCTTAAAGTTGACATGTCACACTGTTGATTCAGGTTAGGGGTGAGGGGATATATTTAAATATTATCATTGTTAATTAATCAACAAAGCTATTATTGTTTTCACAATTCAGAATTCGTTCAGACTGCAGATTTTGTTTTCCTTTCAACGGAAAAGAACTTTTCCATTTTAAACCATCTTTGTTGTGGTTTGGTTTTTTATCAGAAAATCCATTGCTAGTGACTCAGAAAAGACCGTATCTATTAGGAGACTTTGTCAGGTGACATCATTTGTTATTAATTTTAATAAATTAATTGATTGATTAAATTAATTTTAATATACTGTAATAAATTAAAATTATTACAGTACATTGAATTTACTTTAATAATTTTAATTAACTTTCAACCAAACAGATGATTTTTTAACTACAGTTACGATGGATATACAACTAAAGTAGTTGCATAATCAGTTTAAATAATTAAGTTTTAATTTTTTTTTTTAACTTCAAAGCTAACACACGATTTTGTCTGTAAAACAGTTGAATTTTCAAACCAAAAATATGCATTTTCCACCAGATAAGAATTTTTTGGGGAAATTGGAAAAAAAGAATATTAATTTTCTACGAAAAAAGACGAATTCTTATGGCGAAATAGAAAAAATTTTCCACTTACGGTGGAAAAATTACACTTTCAGTTGTAAGAAATTAATTTTCAATAAAATAAGACACGACTTTTGAATAAAGTAGTTTAATTTTCAACCAAAAAGATGAACCATTATCTCAAAAAAGAATTTTTAACTACCTACTTCAATTTTTAATCGCTAAACTACAATTTTCAACAAAACAATGAAACTTTCGACCAAGCAGATGAATTTCTAACTACAGTTACGATAAATGTACAAGTCAAATACTTACATAATCAGTTTAAATAATTGAGTTTTAATTTTTTTTAAACTTCAAAGCTAACAAACGAATTTGTCTGTAAAACAGTTGACTTTTCAACTCAAAAATATGCATTTTCCACCAGATAAGAATTTTTTGGGGAAATTGG
>CAKNYM010052840.1:39602-75997 GCA_932195095.1 Andricus curvator
CAGCAGACGGCTAGTTTCGTGTACCTGGTATTTACCCTTTCATTGTCATAAGATTAAGGCCTATTCCAATAACTAAAATTATAAAGACATGGCTTAATTAAATTTTAATTAGCTGAAACAATTTCCCGATATAATTTCAAGAAAATTAAAAAAAAAGTTTATGAAAATCGGTTAATATTTCCATTTATAAAGTAAGTCTTTAAGTGCATGCAAAATTACAAGAACTCTCAACTGGGATTGAAGATATTAACCGATTTTCACCAAATTTTTTTTCATTTTCTTAAAATTATATCAGGAAATTGATTCAGCTATTTAAAGTTTAATTTATTAACATTTCACTGAAGTTTAATTTTTCTCAACCGGCTCTAATCCTCACAATGGAAAGGTCGCGTGAAGCGTGCAAACGCCCGCATGACCGGCAGTCAAGTATCCCCCTTGGGTTCCAGTATTGTGAAAAAAATGTAGGGTGGCGGCCGTGCCGCTCCCTAAAAAGTGCGAAAAAAGTTTGGGAAACGCTCCTGTAGAGTAGTGGAACTATGTGCGACGCGGAGTGGGAAAAAAATACTCCGTTGGGACAAAAATCCGCCGTCTTCTCAAATCTGAATGGATCAAAGTATTTTTTTTAAATACTTAGGAAGGGTGGTATTTTGATGGAGTATTGTACCCTTAAAAAAAATTGTATTAATTTGTTACTTAACTTTAAAAATGCAATTGTTTATATTTGTAGTACATACTTAGGCATATATATGTACTGACATTTCCTTCAAAAAATAGAGGTTAGTGAAGTTACTTTCGTTAAATAGAAATTTTAATTGCACATGAAATTTCTCTATTTTTTTAATTGTTATAAATTAATTAATATAACTTATATCTGCTGAATTTTCAGAATTTAAATGCATTACTCACACAAATTTTCTTATTAAAATGTTTAGGAATAATGTTTAATTGCAAACGAAAACCAACAAATAATAATAGTTAATAGTTTAAACCTGTTTCATGAACAAGTTCATTTATTTGCCATTTGTATGCATGTGAAGAACATAGAACTGAAAAGCATTATGATGAAATAAATTAATGAAGTCTTTATTTAATGGGTAAAAGTAATAATTTTAGTTATTTTTACACGAACTATTTGAATGGCATTTTGAATTACACTTAACGTAGTTGGACCGACATTTAAACTTTTTATCAATACAATACCTCGTATAGTTGCAAAACATAAAACCTTCTTTTTCACCAGAACTTGCAGCAGATGCAGTCCGTAAAGTCCATTCAAATAGTTCGTGTTAAAACAAATAAAATTATTACTTTTACACAATAAATAAAGACTTCATTAATTTATTTCATCATAATACTCTTCAGTTCTATTCTTCACATCAATAAAAATATCAAATAACTGAATTTGTTCATAATACTTGTTTAAACTATATTCAATATTAATATTTGTTGGTGTTCGTTTGCAATTAAAAATTATTCTTAAACATTTTAATAAGAAAATCTGTGTAAGTAATGCATTTAAATTCCGAAAATGCAGAAAATATAAGTTATATTCATTAATTTGTTTATAACAATCAAACATATGGAGAAATTTAATCTGCAATTAAAATTTCTATGTAACGAAAGTAATTTCACTAAAATTTATTTTTTAGAAGTCGGCGGATTTTTGTCCAACGGAGTATTTTTTCCCACTCAGCGTCGCATATAGTTCGATTACAATAAAGGACAGTTTCGAGTCAGCCCTTTTGAAAACTATCAATCAGAACGGGTTTTGGTGGTTTAAAAAGGGCAGAACGCGTTCTGGTCGTTTATTTCGGTCTTTGGCCGTTTTAAAAACAGCCACAACGCGTTCTGGCATTTTTGATACGGCCAGAAAGCGTTTTGACTATTTTTCCGGTCTTTGGCCGTTTTCGGTCTCTGAGCCTAACATGTGTATATATATATACACAATGGACAAGATGATGATATTTTTTATTTGTTTTATAAGTTTTTCTGTGTAAAGCAAATGAAAAATATGAGTGTTTTGTCTGGTATGTATAAACTATATATAACTTTTTCACCTAAGTGTTCAGGGAAAAACAGAGGCAACTTAGGCACTGCGTGGTTTCAACTAGAGAAAGACTGAGCAAGCAATAATCCTGTAGTGGAGCCTACTAACATCACAGGCTCAGATGTTTCAGCGGTTTTGAAAATGGCCAGTAACGTGGAAAGCCCCAGGTCCGGGTATGGTGCACAATTTCTGGCACAAATACCTGACAAGTGTGCATCCTGCGTTGGCAAGGTGTTTTCAAAAGATCATCGAACATCCAAATGTGATGCCAAGCTTTATGCACAAAGGTATCACCTATATGTTGCCTAAACCACTAGGCGCTACAAATCAATTTAAATTTTGATCAGTAGCCTGTCTTTCAACAATATTTATAAGGGCCTTACAGCTGTAATTGCAGATAAGGTATATTCTTACCCTATATGCTGCTGCTATGACACAAGCACGTAAACATCAAAGAAACTTGCACATGGCATACATTGACTACAAGAAAGCGTTTCCTTTCGTACTACATGACTATTTGCTTGAAGCCTTCAAGATTGATAAAATCTGCCCACGCATCATCGAATTTCTAAGTCGTGCGATGATTCTTCGTGTCACATGGATCAACTATTTTGATCATAGTCAACCAAGGATAACTAGATTAGTACGCATTACGATGGGTATTTTTCAAGAAAACTCCTTTAGTGCATTATGGTTCTGTTTAGCGTTGAACTCAATGAGCAAAAATATAAATGGCATGTCTCATGAGTTTAAAATCCATGAAAATGAGGATGGGGATCAACTGACCCACCTTCTATACATGGATAACCTGGAGCTATACGCTAGTTCAAATCAGAAACTGCAGCAAGTAATCGATGTCACAAAGCAGTTTTCCAATGATAACCATATGGAGTTTGGACTAGATAAATGCAGAATAGTGCATTTAATCAGAGGAGAATTACGAACCACAGAGCTATAGAACGAAAACGAGAATGACATCGACGCAGTGGTTGAGAGCGAGTCATATAAATGTCTGGGTATTCTTGAGTCTAAGGTTCTTCACCATACGATAGTTAGGAAAAGGATAATGACCGCTTTTACTACAAGACTCAGATCGGTTCTAAAGAGTTCGCTCAACTCGGCAAACAAGATCAGGGCAATCAACACCTATGTCATCCCTGTCCTTACGTACTTCTTTGGCCTCATCAAATATTTGAACACCAACCTTGAAAGGTTAAGCATAACCACTTGCGTTGAAATGAAGAAGCACTGAAAGCACGACAGTAATTCGGCAATTGAAAGGGGAGTTCTACCACGAAATATAGGGAATAAGGGCGTTATAATGTCAAGAAACTGTGTAAGTCACAGTTTCACAGTTGTGAGAATATTTTAAGAGCAAGCGATATGTTGTGCTTTACAACACCATCTGTGAAGCGGATCTTGATTCCACGATCTCGAATTGGTCCTCGGAGAAGGCCTTGAATATCAGGGGAAAACCCATCGAGGAATAAGATATGCAATAGAGACAAAAAGCTATCCACGGCGAGCACCCCAAAACGTTAGATGAACATAAAGTGGATAGTGCGGCATTAAATATTTGGGTGAAACGGGGCTTTCAGTTTCCAGAAACGGAAGAACTTTGTCACTGCAATTCAGGACAAGGTTGTCAGTATCAAAAGTAGAGATACAAAAAACTCCATTGAGTAGATTATTGATGGTTGTCACCCTAAACCTAGGACTCTCAACAGAATGGATAACTCTCTATAGATACATTCCAGTACTTATTTCAGAAAATGAAGATTACATCTTATATTGGGCCGTTACTATCCAGACGGATCATGATATCCGAGCCAACCAACCCGATATCGTGATGCGTGAAAAAAAGGCGTAATCCGGCTGGAAGTAAGAGATGGAGATCCTGCCTTTCTGAATAATTTGGATTCTTTATGATAAAAAGAGATAGAGAAAATGTATCCCATTCTATCTCTTTGTTAATCTAAATTCACGTCTATCCTTTTCGATCCCCTCTTCTCTATCTTATCCTATCCTTCATCTGTCCACGTGAATATTTCTCTATCTCTCTGTGGATCTAAATTTCCGTCTACCTTGTTCAAACTCCTCTTTTCTATCTTAGCTTATCCTTTATCTATCCACTTTAATATTTATCTATCTCTCTGTCAATCTCAATTCCTATCTATAATTTTTGATCTCCTCTTCTTCATCTCATCGCATCCTACATCTATCAACGTCTATCTTTTTTTATCTATTGTTCAATCCAAATTCACGTTTATAATTTTTAATTCCCTTCTTCTCTATCTCATTCTATCCTTTGTCTATGCCGGTCAATATTCGTCTATTTCTTTATTAACGTAAATTCACGTCTGTCTTTTTCAATACCCTCTTCTCTATCTCCTGCTATCCTTTATCTATCCACGTAAATATTTTTCTATCTCGCAATTAATCTAAATTTCCGTTTATCTTTACCAGTCTCCTCTTCCCTATCTCATTCTATCATACATCTATCAACGTCCATATTTTTCAGTCTATTTTTCGATTTAAATCCACGTCTATCTTTTTCAATACCCTCTTCTCTATCTCATCCTATCCTTTATCTATCCACGCAAATATTTTACTATCTCTCTGTCAATATAAATTCCCCATATATCTTTTAAAATCTTTTCTTCTCTAGCTCATCGTATCATACATCTATCAACGTCTATCTCTTTTTCCAACTTACATAACCGAAGACCCTTATCTTTTTCTTTACTTCATTCTATGACTTTAATACAAAGGACACCGCACACAATACATGGGAAAATGTCTTTAAGTGGATTTGGCTAAAACTTGGTAATATTGTAGTTTATAAGGTGCCAATGTAATATCCGTGAATTTAAAAAAAAAGGACAGTTTCAGTGAATATCCGCTCCAGGCATTCAAAATAGGTGCATATGATATATCTGCATAGTATTGAGAGCAAAAACAACGACAAAATAAAAATCACACATTAAAATGTGGTCGACATTACGTCCGCTTATCTCGATAACTCTCACAGCGCGCTTCTCGCAACAGCATGGGTATATTCACCAATTTTTTTTTTATGAAAGCTTAATTTATTTAAAAACTAATTATATGTCAATAAAGCTCCAACATCAAAGAATCATAAAATATATATATATTTTTTTTTTTAAGCAAAATGGCCGACTTCTGTTAAATCCTTTTCGAAGCTTTTTTTTAGGGGCTCCGCGGCCTGACAGCTAGCAGCCACAATTATTCACGTATAACAAAATAAAAAAATTTTCGTCAATCTACATAAGAATACCTAGAGAATTACATACGGAAATGTAAAAATATTGATTTTTCCGAAAATGGCAGGCATTTGAAGTTAACAGTCGAATTTTCAGTGAAAAAATTCGTATAAAAATGCTCAGACAATGAAAAGTTTTAAATTTATCGAAAATTCCGTATGTACTTCTCTGCGAAATGCAATTATAAAGAAGTGGTTAAAATTTGAAGTCAATCGCATAAAAATTGTTAAAGTTATTTGTCAGGCCAATTTGAAAAAAGCTGTTTTGAGAAAAATGCGTTTGAAGTTTTACATTACAACTGAACGGCGTCCTTTCAACGGTTTTACTGGCATTTGAAGTTGCTCTATAAGTATATTTTCGTGCATGTAGAGAAGTAAGGCCCTCTACATGCCTTTCTAAATTTATCTTATTTTTATGATGTTAAAGGATCGTTTAAAGCAAAAAAATAAAAATCTATTTTTTGAAAATTCTACTGTGGCCATACACCTTAAGAGAAACAGCGGCGGTAAAATAACGTCAACATCAAGTGCGGTCATAAGAATCATATTGATCGCCCGCTTCTAGCAACGTTAGAACGCGAAGCGCTCCATATTTTCAATTATTTGCAACATTTACAGTTTGAGGGCAGCAATGGTTCTTAAATAAGGTCAGTATAAAGTGCTATTGAGCCACTCATATATATCCTCAAACTCCAGCAACGCTCGAACTCTAAGCGCTGAATATTTTCAACTAACTGCAACACACACACAGTTTGAGGGCAGAAACGGTGCTAAAATAAGGTTAGCATCAAGTGCGACAATAACAGTCATATAAATCGCTCGCTTCTCGCAACGTTAGAACGCTAAGGGGTCAATGTTTTGAATGCACTGCAGCACTCATAGTTTGAGGGTAGCAATGATGCTAAAATAAAGTCAGTACCAAGGGCAGTAATGCTAATCATATAAATCGTCCGCTTTTTGCAACGTCAGAACGCGAAGCGCCCAATATTTTGAATAGCCTGAAACACTCAGTGTTTGAGGGCAGCAACAGTGTTAAAATGAGGTCAGTATCAAGTGATATTGTGCCAACCCTAAATATCGTCCACTTTCAAGAATGGTCAAGATTTAGATATAAATAATACACTCACTTCTTCGCGGGCAGAAATCGTGCTAAATTCGACCCATTAAATCAATAACCAAATTCTAAGACAAGCAGGTACTGTCTAGAACATCTAAGATATTTGTTTTTGAATAAAAAAACGTCGCTTTGTAATAAAAAGCGATTGTATGATGTTTTTAAAGCTTCAGGTAATTGCGAGGAGATTAAGATATAAAAATGTGTTGAGTACTTGCTTCCAAAAAATCACCAATAATGCAAATTAGGCATGCTATAGCTAGTGGAGGTAAGATTGGAAATTATTCAGCCAAGAAAAGCAATATTTGGAATGATCCAAACAGCCAAGACAAGATCGGATATGGTCCAGCCAATGAAGGCAAGATTGGAAATAATCTAGGCAATAAAGTCATAATTGGACATGATCCAGCCTGTGAAGGCTAGATTTAAAATTATTTAGCCAATAAAAGTAATATTTGGATCTATCCAGCCAATGAAGTCAGGATTGTGCATGGTCCAGACAATGAAGGCAAGACTGGAAATAATCTAGCCAAGAAACTCGAGATAGGTCTTGAGTCAGTCAGTGAAGGCTAGATTGGAATCGATTTAGTCAATTAAAGCACCACTTGGAACAATCCAGCCAATTAAGGAAAGATTGGGAATGAATCAGTCAATCAAGACAAGATTGGGAATGATCCAGCTAATTAAAGCGAGATCATCTAGTCTATAAGGATAAGTTTGGAAGTAGTCTAGACGAAGTGGAGAGTTCAAGGTTATTGATACCACTGAGATATATTTTCAAATATCTATGACGTCCAGGAGATTTTCTTCTTGCGCCCTATTTCCAGCATCATTGATTGCATGGATTAGTCTTGTCGAGGGGTATCGAATATTTTGTTCATGACGTGCATATCCGAGGAACCACAATACACTGGCAACGTGTGCACATGCACCAAAATTTCGAGCACCAGACTTACACGTACAGTAGTAACCTTACGTTGCGGAACCGTGAGTACGCACTTATCCTCAATAATCCAGCTTCTGGTATCCTATCTGCTGTAACCTGAAGTCACAGTAGGGCCCTTGCTCCTTCCAGCCCTGATCTAATCCGGAAGGGGTGAGGCCCGAGATTTGGCGATCGAGGTCGAAAAACCCCGAAATGATCGAGAGCAGGTCGTCGACCAAAAATCGCCAGTTCTCGCTACCACGCGACCGAGTCTAATGCTCGCAAACCTCGCCGGGTTGTTTCGCTACAAAATCGACCTAATTCCGCGCAATCGTGTCAATATCTGTGTTGTGCTGTACGCATTTGGATTACTTGGACATCCTGCGATATATTTTCCACACCTAGCTACGTCGAACTTCCGAAGAGCTTCTCGAATTGCCACGCTTCGGAAATCTACGGACTCTGTAAGTGATGTAATAAACACAGATTAACTCGTCATCACTGCTTTGTGACTGACTACACCTTGACTCAGCTTCCTAACTCCTCCCAATTCCCTTTATTTGTAACCAATTCACGGGCAGTTGGCCACAATTGGCGCCCAACTCCTTAACCCACATTTCCAAAATACCAAAATCCAAGCTTCTTCCCTCGCTGAGTTCTTCACGAGACTGAGGACGGAAATTTTAATATATATATATATATACTGTTGTAAAATGTAGAATAAGAAGTGCGCGAAATTCCCAAAAGATAAAAGAAAAAGTTTATTAAGAAATTTAGATTTGAATTTTTCCTAAAGTTAAAAAGAAGAAAAATGTTGAAACAAAAGCAGATGTTTCGTCGCGATCAAAACAACACGTGCGCGGAATCGCCCTCGGTCAAGATGAAGGCCAAGCGTGTTTACATTTTGCTAAACTCTTGGAGACATTCAAGAAAAGCAAAGTCGATATGATACAAAATAAAGTAACTGAAATATATTTTGACTCCAAATTTAATACTTTAACGGTTTCTTAAGTGAAAGTCAAGAAAATATAAATTGAAAAAAATAAATAAATGTGCGAAAATTATATAAAATGCTTCTTTACATTCTTGTCAATACGGAAAATTGAAAAAAATGGAAAGATATATGACACTAAGATCAGGAAAAATTAAAATCACGAAAATGTCCAACCCTGTCCCAGATATAAACTTAGAATTAGGAAGGAATGAAAATATTCCTGGAAATAACGAATCCCAACTGCATAATGTAAATCTATCATCAGAGATGAATAGACCCCAAAGTACAGTTCGAACATTTAATCGAACAATTGGCAGAGGAAACTCTTTGCCACATTTACAGGTACCCACCCCGCAAAGAGTCAATCGTGCAAGATATGACTCCACATATCCACCAGCGAATCTTTTGCCGCCAACTTCACCGTTTAGAGTGGCATCAGACCGCGTACCACCTAACTATACGTTAGGTCCCAGAAATTGGGAAAATGCTCAGAGGAATTATGACCTTTCTAACGCAGGAATACCGGAAGCGTCGCATATTTTAGAACAAGGGAGAAAAATATTAGAAAATGAAAATAGGTTAGAAAATATTAATATTAGAGAAAGGGAAAATAAACTTATGCAAAGACAGGAAAGTATAATAGAAAACGAAAGAAGTGACAGTTTTAGGAATAATCAAACGTATGAAGTGGATTCATTTTTAAACACAAATGCGCGAGAAATTAACGAATTAGACGAATTGATTGCTTACAATGATTTTTTAAGTAGAGAAAGGGAAGTATTAAGAAAAAGACGTGAATTAATTGTAAAACAACATGAAAGTTTAGTCAAAGAAAAACTAAACCCGAGAGCACATAGTTCGTTCGAGTTACAAGAAAATGGACGCCAATTCGAAAAAGAAAATAGGTGGACAGATTTTAAAAGAAAATTAGAGGAAAACAAAAAGAATAATAAAGGGAGAATTAGTAGTGAAAGAAGTGCACATCAAACTGTAAATTTCGAATCAGAAATTGATAAAAAATGGGAAAATCCGTACCAAAAAATTAATAGTAGAGAAAGAATGGAAAACGAATACAAATGGCCCGAGCCAGAAAATAGTTATCGGGAAATAGAAAATGAAAATAGAGAGGGCATTGACAGTAGGTTTAATGCATATGGAGCAAGACCTAAGGAAAAATTTTCAGAAAATGCGACAAAATTAGAAAATAGAAATAAATTTGATGATATCGATACTGACGAAGAACAGAAGGAAACCAGAAATTTAGGGCCACATAGATCAAGACGAAGATCTAATTTTTTACAAAATAATAGCCGAGTAGATAATAGCAGATGGCCAGATTCTAGACAAACCCAACCTAGAAATTACCAAACCCAAAACAATGCGAATATTCCAGCGGCCTATTTTCCGTTTGGAATGATTCAAACCCCATTTCAGATCATGTCAAATTGGCCATTTAAATTTAAAAATAGTAAAGACGATAGTCCCGTACAATTTTTAGATGACCTATACAGATTTAAAAAAGGATATCAAATTACTGATTTTGATATTCTTGAAAATTTAGATGCAATATTATCAGAAGAAGCTTTTGAGTGGTGCCGCGTCATTAGACATAACTGGAATTCGTTAGGAGATTTAAAAAAAGATTTCATTAAAGTATACATGGATGCAAAATTTTCAGAAGAGATTAGAAATAAAATAAAATTTTGTAATCAAAAGGAAGAACAAGATATTCACTCATTTTTCACAGAAATTAGAAAACTTTTTGCAAAATTACATCCCAGAAAAAGCTTAGAATGGGAATTAAGAAGAAATTATGAAAATCTAAGATTAGAATATAAATTATATATTAAAAGAAATGATTTTGAAAACTTTGAAGAATTGAAAAATTTAGGAAAAGAATTCGAAACAGAAATGGTAAAATCAAAAATTAGAGGGCAAGTTTTGAAAGTTTCAGAAAGTAAAGAGGTAAACAAAAGTCAAGGAAATAATCAGAATAATAGTAGAATCGGTAACACTCAGAGCCAAAATCAAAATAATAAAGATAATAACGGACAGAATAGAGGTTATAATGGAAAAGGAGGTTACACGGGTCGATTTCAAAATGACAGAGGCAGAGGCTTCGGTCGTTCATCGTACAATCCCCTAATTTCAATGATGCGGCAACTAATGTATCCACAAGCAAGAGTTTATTTTAATAATAAGAATCAGCGAGCGATTGAAAGCGGACCTACTATAACGTTTCCACCCGAAGAAAATTCACAAGTAAGCGACCAAAAACCGGGAGAAAAAACTAGTAATCAAAAACAGAATACCGAAAAGGCGAATTTTGGGATAAATCAGAAAAATGGGAACGCGCATTCAAGTGCACAGAATGCAGCGAACTCTAATTCTGGAAATAAAGACCAGGAACAACCTAGGGATTATAAAAGTAAAATTACCTGTTATTTTTGCGGTAAAACAGGTCACATAAAAAGTGAATGTTGGCATTTCCAAAATAAGGTATACGGTCAGGGAGGATTATAAGGGCGAATACATCCTCAAATTCGAATAAAGCGCCCGAAAAATTAGACTCAGATTTAGATACCCCGGACGAAACACGGTTCCACGTTATGATGGATTTCAAAGCGTATTTGTATAGAGTGTTGATCGATACCGGTGCGACACACTCATACGTAGGCGAAGATCTATTAAATACAATTAAACTATATAATTATGAAATTAAAAAACCGCATTCAAACAAATTAATTGTGGAAAATGGCGAGGAAGTGAGCATCATTGGCCAGGTACTCATTCCTATCAAGATAGGCCATGTCACTAAAGAATTATTATTTAGAATAGTACCGAAATTAAGATCAAAGGGTATAATTGGAACAAACATGCTTAGAAAATTAGGATTAAAAATGGATTACGAAATTAACAACTGGTGGCTTCCGGAATTGCCTGAGATTCGATATACGATCAAAGCTCATCCCAAAGCAAATCCGGAACCAATGAAAATAAAGATATTAGGAGAAAAAGATAGTAGAAAAAATATAAGCGAAATAGGAACACAAACAGGCTGGTCAAGTGTACAAAGAGAGACGAGATCACGCAAGAATAGCCAAAAAGAAAGAAATGATAGACAGATAGAAACGAAAGAGAAAGAGAATAAGAATAGTACAGTAGAGAAGGAAAATGAAAAGAGTAAAAATATTAGGCTAGATGACACTGTTACATTCCGTAATGATAGAGAGGGGGTAGCCGAAAGAACGCTAGACAGCGGGAAACCGTATCCCCGTTATTGAAGGATAAGCCAACCCCAAAACCAAACTCTCCCCCCACTAATATAGCGAAAAGCCAGAACTCAACCCAGGCACGTATACCACAGCTGATGGAAATTAAAGTGCAAAATAGATTCCACGCGTTGAAAACGCTGGAATCTGAAGAAAATAAAGACGAATCGGCACACGAGGTAGTGAGACCAAGTGTGAATCATTCGCAGTGTCAATATAACAGGAGTAACGCAAAAAAAGAGGTTTAATTCTCGGGAATTTAATAATACACAGTTCAAAGGGAAAAAGAGTTATAAAAATTTTGGTACAAAAAATTGGATAGGAAATAAAATAAAAACCATGGGTTCTCAATCAATATCAGAGAGTATCAAATTACATACTAATATGACTTGGATTAATTTCAAAAATAATGCGATTATAAATAATAACGTCATAGGAAACCCAATAGTAGCTAGGGAACCAACATTTTTTGCATCGGAAATATGCGAAGGTATATTGGAACTTTCGGAAAGTCAACAGGAAAAAATGAACAAATTATTAAAGGAAAAAATACCAGAAATGAGTAAAAAATTAAAAGCAACAAATTTGACGAATCATAAAATTGACGTTCAGGGACATGTTCCTCTCAAACAAAGATATTATCATGTCTCTCCTAAAATAAAAGAGATCATGTGCGAAGAAATCGATAGAATGCTAGATGAGGGACTTATAGAACCCTGTAGTAGTGATTGGTCAAACCCAGTGGTAATGATAAAAAAGCCTAATGGAAAATATAGATTTTGCTTAGATTTTAGGATGGTCAATAAGGCAACCAAAAAAGATCTATACCCGGTACCAATAATGGCGGAAATTTTGGACACCTTGCGATCGGCAAAATATATTTCAAAGATAGACCTTCATGCGGCTTATAATCAAATACCCTTGGACATGAATTCCCGAGAAATTACAGCATTTGTAGTCCCAGGAAAAGGCATGTTTCGATTTATTCGTATGCCTTTTGGCTTATGTAACGCACCAGCAACATTCCAACGCCTTATGGACAAAATAATTACTCCAGATTTGAAACCAAACGTCTTTTGTTATTTGGACGATATAGTAATAGTTTCAGAAACTTTTGAAGAACACGTGAATTATTTAAACTTAGTTTTGGATAAATTAAATGAAGCAAATTTAGCGATCAGTCCAGATAAGTGCGAATTTGGTTGCTCTGAAATAAAATACCTAGAGTTCGTGGTGAATAGTAAAGGACTACAAATTGACGAGGAAAAAATAAAACCAATTTTAGAATTCCCGTGACCAAAAACAATTAAACAATTACAGCGTTTAATAGGAATGGCCTCTTGGTACAGGCGATTTATACCACATTTGACGACAGCACCTATCCTGGCTTGCCCTGATTGTAGACAACCTTTTCAAATAGAAACGGATGCGAGTGATATAGGCTTAGGAGCTGTACTCACTCAAATAATCGAAGGGCACCAATACGTGATAGCATATGCCAGTAGAGGCTTAAATGAGGCAGAACGAAAATATTCCGCTTCCGAAAAAGAGTGCTTAGCCGTTGTATGGGCGATAAGGAAATTCAGGCCCTATATAGAAGGATACAAGTTTAAAGTCTTAACGGACCACATAGCCTTAAAATGGCTTCACAATTTAAAAAATCCCACAGGTCGCCTAGCAAGATGGGCCCTAGAACTTATAGAATACGATTATGAAATTGTATATAGGAAGGGAAGGGCAAATTTAGTTCCCGACGCGTTATCGAGAACAAATGAATCAGAAAAATCCGTAGCCTCTATTTTAGCGAGTAGCATAGAAAGTAAGAACAAAGATTTTATCGATGAAACGGATGAATGGCATAACACAAAATTTAGGCAGGTGAGAAAGAAACCGGAAGAGCACGAAAAATGGCGAATTAGGGATGGACAATTATATTTTTACAGACCGTACCCCTTAAAATCATCCTTATTACCCGAAAGTAATCCGTGGAAATTACTTATCCCCAAAAAACTTAGGAAACAAGTCTTATGCGAAGGACACGATAATAAACAGTCTGGTCATCAAGGAATCGAGAAAACTTACGCGAGAATATCCGAAAATTATTTTTGGCCAGGGATGTACTCAGAAATTTTAAAATATATCCAAAAATGCGAAATTTGTATAAAAACAAAGCCCAGTAATCAGAAAAAAGTAGGACTAATGGGAAAAAGAATTGTTGAGGAGCCATGGACAGTGATCGCCACTGACATCATGGGGCCACTCCCTAATTCGAAATCCAGAAACAAATACATATTAGTGTTCTTTGACTTATTTACGAAATGGGTAGAAATAATTCCAATCAAGAAGGCGAATGGCCCAACGATTGAGAGTGAATTTCACAAAAAGATAATTTCGAAGTGGGGAACTCCCAGATTTTTTCTATCAGACAATGGTACCGAGTTTGTCAATAAGACGATTGTGGAACTCGCCCAGAATTTTGGTATCAGACATCTGAGAACGCCGAAATACTATCCACAGGCGAATCCCAATGAGAGATGTAACAGGTCAATAAAAACAACGATTAAAGCGTATTTAGATAAAGATCATAGCGAATGGGATAACAATTTAGAAGATTCACAATTCTTTCTGAATACGAGTAAACATTCTTCAACCAATTTCACCCCCGCATTTTTGAATTTCGGTAGAGAATTAGAGCCATTACAAACTTTGAGAAAAGAATTGGAAAATTCTGACGAAATAGAATTCCAAGAAACGGATGAATGGACTGACAGGTTGCGCAAATTACAAATAATTAAGGAAGAAGTCCAGAAAAATCTAAATGAAGCAAATAACAAACAAGCAATTCAATATAATTTGCGTAGAAGAAATGTTGAGCTTGAAATAGGCGAGTTAGTTTATAAAAGAGATAAAACCTTATCTAACAAAGAGGCGAAAATAGCGAGGAAACTAAATAAAGATTTTGAAGGTCCTTATAAAATTATTGCGAAATTATCACCAACAGTTTATGAGTTAGGAAAAATTCGTGGAAAATCAATAGGTACTTGGAATATAAATGATCTAAAAAGAATCGAACAATAATTCTGAACTTATATGTAGCGATAGGTGAAAAGAATGAATTTAAGACAATAGGCAGACTGAAACAGACGAAACTTCTTATTTTTACGAATAAGAATGTTTAGTCAAAGACAAATTAGGATAGAAATGTTTTTTCTCTATTTCAGGAACTGGCAGAGAGTTGGGAGAGGCAAGAGGAGCGTAAGAAGGAGGAGGAGAGGATGAAGTCCATATTGGAAGAAGCAACAAGAAAAAACAGAAAGAAAATGGAGAAAGATTTGGAAAATCTCAGAATTGAGATTTTGGAGGGAACAAGAGAAATACAAGTGAGAGCTAAAGAACTAGAGAAAAAGAGGACAGAATTCTTGAATTTAAAAAAATAAATAAAACTTCTGGAAGAAGGTGAAAAAGTAAAAGAAGAGGAGGCGAGAAGAAATAAAGAAGAAGAAGAAGAAAACATCAAAAGAATCCTAGACTTCATAAAAGAAAACGACAGACGAAAGGAAGAGGAGGAGAAAACAAAGAGAGAAGAAATAGAAAAAATAAAAAAGGAAGAAGAAGCAAAGATCAAGAAGGAAGAGGAGAAAAAGAAAATAGAAGAAGCTAAAA
This sequence comes from Andricus curvator, assembly GCA_932195095.1. Taxonomy (NCBI): domain Eukaryota; kingdom Metazoa; phylum Arthropoda; class Insecta; order Hymenoptera; family Cynipidae; genus Andricus; species Andricus curvator. The sequence goes on from CAKNYM010052840.1 coordinate 54,901, forward strand.
TGAAGTCTAGAGAAGAAATTAAGGAAAAGTACTGGTTAACAGAACACGAAGAGGCGATTAAAAAACAGAAGAAAGAAAAATCAGAAGTAGAAGAAAAAATCAAAAAATATAAAGATAAACTAGAGAGGGAGAAGGAAGAGTCAGACAGAAGACAAACGGAAGAGATCAAAAGGATCGAAAAGGAAAAAATTAAGAAGACAGCCGACCTAATGGAAGAATTGGAAACCAGGAGAGAGGAAACACGAAGAAGACAGGAAATAGAAAAAGAACTGGAGAGACAAAAACTACAGAGAAAAATAAAACTAATGACATGGGACATAAAAGACAAATATATTAGTGTTTAGAAAAATTGAGTTTATTACATAGTCCACGATAGAATTAAGAATTTTAGGTTAAGTTATTTGTTTCAGATCATCAGGACTCCAACAGCGATAGAAGAAGGCAAGAGGAGAAGGTTCAAAGATTTCTTTGGCAATTAAATTTAGGTTGAATTAGTTAGAGAAAGGAATATAGTTGGCCGAAGAAACAAATGAAAAACAAAATTAACGTAGATTATTGTTTTTTACTTTTTTATGTTGTTGATTATTATTGGTTTGGCCAAATAGGTCGCTTTCTTTATTTGTTTCAGAGAACGGAAACCATCGAGTCTTGGAAGTGTAGATTTTGTGGTAGAAAAATACCAAATTAATAGGGCATAATTATTATTATTATTACCAAATTAATTATTAAACTTAATTTAATTATTACCAAATAAAAAATGTATACCTATTTCATGATGAGTACTGCTCGAACAGGGACGGGATCAGCAAGGTAGGACACACGGCACTGAAAAAGGATAGAAAAAGATATAAAAAGACAAGTTGGGATAAGACCCACCTTGAATTCCTCGAAGTTCTGAAAATCATTATCCCTAACAGCGAAGAGGAGGAAACTAAAGAGGAAAGAGGAAAAAGTGATAACGATGGGGGAAATAGACAGGACGATGGGGAAGATAAACAGAACGAAATGGAAATACAAATTGACCTGGATTCTGATGATGACGACTGCTTAGTTTTAGACGTAGACGAACAGGAACTTCTGATGGATCCAGAACAAGATCTTTAAGGGTGAATACCCCATCCCGCACTGGGGAGAGGGGGTGTAACGCGAAGTTACAGTAGGGCCCTTGCTCCTTCCGGCCCTGATCTAATCCGGAAGGGGTGAGGCCCGAGATTTGGCGATCGAGGTCGAAAAACCCCGAAATGATCGAGAGCAGGTCGTCGACCAAAAATCGCCAGTTCTCGCTACCACGCGACCGAGTCTAATGCTCGCAAACCTCGCCGGGTTGTTTCGCTACAAAATCGACCTAATTCCGCGCAATCGTGTCAATATCTGTGTTGTGATGTACGCATTTGGATTACTTGGACATCCTGCGATATATTTTCCACGCCTAGCTACGTCGACCTTCCGAAGAGCTTCTCGAATCGCTACGCTTCGGAAATCTACGGACTCTGTAAGTGATGTAATAAACACAGATTAACTCGTCATCACTGTTTTGTGACTGACTACACCTTGACTCAGCTTCCTAACTCCTCCGAATTCCCTTTATTTGTAACCAATTTACGGGCAGTTGGCCACACTGCATCTCTTAACATTTCAACCTGGAACTCATCTGTGTCGTCCGTCTGGATGTTGTCCTGTACATAGGATGAGGCTAATTTTATTTGATATGTCCCAATAGTCAGCTTTTTCAAATAGTTTAGAGTTAATAGTGGAAAATCGGGTATATGTTCCGAGTTGAGGCGAACCCATTTTGAGCGTTTCGTGTGTGTAGCCCCTTAACCTCCACCAGGGCTTAAACCACATTCGATGCTCTGGCTTTTTGAAGCAATGTTTGAGCTATATCTGTATTAGCCCCTTCCATGGTGATAAGAGGATGATACCTATTTATAATTGCACCAGCGATGCGTTAAAAATCACCCAGATTTGGAAGATGCAGCATCGGCACAGTATTGTCCAAGAATTTGAATACAGTTTTTATGTGACCATTCCTAGCCTCTAAAATCCGTCTAGAACAAAGTCTACAAAGAACAAAGCGTTGCATTAATGATTGACTGACAGTAGCAATGACAAAACTTACAGTTTGTCTACTCGAATATTGGAACATGACTTTCAAAAAGTCGTTAGAAAGCCCTTGTCGCATCTTACACAAGAACATTAAAAGGTAATTTTTGCTGATGTACCTTTACCTATCTTGGCATTGCAAAACATGCAATTTTGACTTCCAGTTTGATTCAATACGTTAAGTCTCATACAAGAAGGCTCCCTTGCAACTGCAGCTATTTCATTAAGAATAGACTTATTACAGGTGAAGCATATTCTGGTGATATTTGTAATAATAAGTGGTGGCCTATTAAATCCATTTCTTTTCAAAATAGCTATTTCGCATTTATTAGCATTTTTATCAACATATATGCGAGCCATGTATCCAGGAGCATATGCCGTTTCGCAAACGTAGCAATGCAGACGATTTCTGAAAGCCAGATTCAAATTTCTTTTCAGCAATCTGGAAATACAGAATTATTTCCAATGTAGAATTCTACTATAATTATTGGCAAAATCACTTGATGAGAATAATCAGTTAACCATAATTGACTTTTTAATACACATGCCATACAAAAGTTTGAATTATATAGATACTTACCACTATAAGAAACGAAAGTTACATAAAGTTAGTTTCGTTTTCTACTTGACGGTTTTTATACGTTCTAAGAATTATATTCTAAAGTATTAAGTATGTTGAATGACATACATCTCTCAGACTATTTTGAGACATGTACTGAGTGAAGCTTTTAACAAGTTTCATAACAAAGACGAAGTTTTTTTTATTACTTGTAAAACAAAAATTATGATTTTCGAAGGAAAAGGTGAGAAAACAATGTGCAACATTGTCCTAAATGATGAGATAATTTCTGGGTAGCCTATCCATTAGTGCCGGAAAGGTGGATGGGGAGTTAGATAGGCGCATAAACGAGGGTAAGAAGGTTATCGGTAGAGCAGGGTCCATTATCAGAAGTAAAAATATATCGAAAAATGCTAGAATGGCAATACATAATTCTATATTTGTACCGGCCGTGCTATGCGGTAGCGAGACATGGACCTGTCAAGAAAAGGATAAGAGTAAAATTAACGCGACTGGCATGAAACCTCTGCGCACAATATGCGGGAAAACACTGATGGGCAAAGTAAGAAACAAGATAATCCTTAAAGAATGTAGCACATAAGAGACACTAGTTGACACATGGGAAAGAAATCAGTTAAGATGGTTCGAACGTATTGAAAAAATGAAAGATGTACGACTGACGAAACAAGTGTATAAAGGTGAAGTAAATGGCAGTATGCCCAGAGGTAGACCGCGGAAGGAATGGCTAGAGAGATTGATCAGCAACCTGGGTCGCAGCAGTGTTGCCGAACGAACGTGTTGTTTAAATGAATAACACGAGAATTTTAGATCAATCTGAAAAAAATCTATACCTCCTTCCTCACATTACTCCTTTCCTCACCGAGCGAGTCACGCCTACCTCGAAAGTGAAATGCCTTAATGGTATAATAAAACTTCACTCAGTTTCCGTTTAAAAAATGTAAATGGTGTATTTCATTTATTCTAAATTCTAAACAAGAAACAGTTTACAGGTTTCATATTTTCATTCTTATAATAATAAACAACCTTTCCTTCATTTCATGACGTGATCATTACATAGTCGGTTGAAGTTAAGTAAATGATTTCTTCACTAGTCTTTCAAACAATTATGTAATTATACCTTAAAAATAATAATTCATTTCCGGACTCCTGAAGATATGTTTAAATAAGGCTTTTAGAAGTCACTTAGACTGTTACGTTTGTGTCAGAGAATACCTAGCTGAGCAAAGTGGCTGGAGTAGTTGAGGGTGATAATCCTACGAAATGCTAAATCACCTTTCTGTGCTAAAATAAATTCTATTAGCCACCTCTTATCCTTACATTTAGGAATATAGAATATGTTCCAAATGTTATACTCTATTCTCAACGAAATAGTAGCTAATGAACATGATCTTATTCGAAACCTAATGTATTGATGCAAACTGGTAGTGGAGTTTGTATGCTGCATTGTCCTAACAGCACTTGATACTGCCCTCATTTGAGAACCATTGCTGCCTTCAAACTGTTAGTGTTGCACTTAATTCAAAATATCGAGCACTTAGAGTTCGACCGTTTTGAAAAGCGTGCGATATATACATGTCATTGGCACAATCGCACTTGATACTGACCTGTTTTTACCACTTTTGCTAACCTCAAACTGCAAGTGTTGCAGTTAATTCAAAATATTTAGCGCTTTGCGTTCGTTAGTTGCTATTAGTGGACGATATATACGACTGGTACAATGGCACTTGATACTGATCTTATTTTAGCGCAACTGCTACCCTCAAACTATTTGTATTACAGTTTGTTAAAAATATTGACCGCTTAGCATTTCATCGTTGTTGGAAGTGGGCGATATACACGATTGTCACAATAGCACTTGATACTGATCTTATTTTAGGACTGTTGCTGCCCTCGAACTGTGAATTTTGCGAATAATTGAAAATATTGAGCGCTTAGCGTTCTAAAATTGCACCCTTGCTGCCCTCAAACTGTAAGTGTTGCAGTTAATTTAAAATATTGAGTGTTTAGCGTTCGAACGTTGCTTTTAGTCGACGATATATATGACTGGCACAATAGCACTTGATACTGACCTTATTTAAGAACCACTGCTGCCCTTAAACTGTGAGTGTTGCAATTAATTGAAAATATTGAGAGCTTCGCGTTCAAACGTTTTGCGAGAAGCTTATTATTACTGCCCTTTATGCTGATCGTATTTGAGAACAATTGCTGCCCTCAAAATGTGAGTGTTGCAATTAATTGAAAATATTGAGCGTTTCGATTTTCAACGTTTTGCGGGAAGCGAACGATTTATATGATTGGCATAACCGCATTCGATACTCACCTTATTTCAACACTGTCTGCCCTCAAACTATGAGTGTTGCAATTAATTCCAAATATTGAGCGCTTAGCGTTCGAACGTTGCTGGAAGTGGACGATGTGCATGATTGGTACAATCGTATCTGATACTGATCTTATTTTAGCACTGTTGCTGCCTTCAAACTGTGTGTGTTGCAGTTAGTTAAAAATGTTGAGCGCTTAGCGTTCAGCTGTTCCGATAAGCGCGCTGTGAGAGTTATCGGGATAAGCGAACGTAATGTCGACCACATTTTGATGTGCGATTCTTATCTTGTCGTTATTTTTGCTCTTAATGCTATGCAGATATATCATATGCACTGATTTTGAGCGCTTGACGCCGTATATCGGTGAAACTGTCAATTTAAAAAAAAAAATTTAAGAATATTTCATTGAACCCTTATAACCTAAAATATTAACAAGTTTTAGCCAAATCCACCAAAAGACATTTTCCATGTATTGTTTGCGGGGTCCTTTGAATCTTTGTCTATATCTTTTTCTATCTTCTGCAATCGAGTACTCTCATCATTTTCTATCCCTCAAAGTCGAGAAATCCATCGATAAGTTAGGGAATTTATTACAACAATCAATTGCACGTTGACCATGTACCAGAAAGACAACGTGATGTAAATTTAGATTGACAAAGAGATAGAAAAAGATAGACGGTGATAGACGTACATATGATACGATGAGATAGTGAAGAGAATATTGAGGAAGATAGACTCGAACTCAGTGTGACAAATGAGTAGAAAAATATTGACGTGAATAGGCAAAGGATAGGATAAGATAGTGAGGAGGGTATTGAAAAATATAAACGTGAATTTAGATTGAAAAATAGATAGAAAAGGATAGACTTTGATAGATGTACGATACGATGAGATAGAGGAGGAGATTACAAAAGATAGATAGGAATCTAGATTAAAGAGAGATAAAAACATATTGACGTGGATAGATAAAGTATAGGATGAGATAGAAAAGACGGCATTGAAAAAGATAGACGTGAATTTAGATTGACAAAGAGATAGAATGGGATACATTTTCTCTACCTCTATCTATCCTAAAGATTACAAATTATTTAAAAAGGTAGGATCTCTAACTTTTTACTTCCAGCAGGGTGCCGCTAGGTAGCTGTCGTTAAAAGTAGTAGTAGACAAGTGAACAAGTTCGACACAGTTGTCGACTAAGGTATGGTTATAAATTATAAGTGTGTAGGTATATAAGCATGGACGTTATGTTGTCTTTCTGGTACGTGGTCAACGTCAAATCAATTTTTATAATATATTCCGTAACTTTTCGATAGACTCTTCAATTTTGAGGGATAGAAAATGATAAAATGAGTCAATCGCAGAAGATAGAAAAAAGATAGTCAAAGATTCAAATTTATATTAAAGAGATGGAATGAAGTAAAGAAAAAGATAAGGATCCTCGGTTACAAAAGATAGAGAAAGAGATTGAAATTCATAATAGATAGATAGACTGAGGGATAGAAAAAGATAAAAGTCCATGGTCACAAAGAATAGACAAAGAAATAGAAAAGTACTGAGATTGGGGATGGGAAAAGATAGCGTTTAGGAATGCAAAGTGACACATTGCAACGGTGCAGTATAAAATAATTATTTTATACTTATAAACTACACTCAGAAGCGGGCGAAATAGAAAATAAGTACGCTACTGAGTGACTTGCGAATTCCTGGGCGAAAGAGCTATATAGGTCATATGTACCGCTATCCGAAACAGGTGCGGTTGCGTGCGCAACCTATACGATACGTGGGGATGCGAGGTCCCGTGACGAGGGGACCTGTGGGATTACCAAGGATCACTCGAATCGCCAGTCTGCGCTCGAAGGTTCAACCGAACACTGTGTCGAGCGTTTGACTCCAAGGAATACTTGCGCGATAGCGTCTTATGAGCCTTTTAGGATTTAGCAGCCAGGTAATTGGAAGAATAGGAAGGACCGAGGACAACTCTTTAATAAGTTTGATATTCCTGATCGGGAATAATTCTTTTAAAAAAACAAAAAGCGATTAAACTTTGAGGACCAACCCCTCGCGGAACCTGTCAAAAACCAAAATTGATCAAGAGTAACACTGGAGATCTTAAGGATCGCCCATTCTTTTTCAACCCGTTCTCATACGGGAGCTCAAGAATGCCAGTGTGACCACTCAAAAATCAATTAAGTTTATTTAGCGAAAATAATTAAGAGTAAAGCTGGAGCTCTTAAGGATCGCCCATTCTTTTTCAACCCGTCCTCATACGGGAGCTCAAGAATGCCAGTATAGCCACTCGAAATTAATTACGTTGATTTGGCAGTGAGTTGTTCGAGGGAAAAGCAAATCTTTATGTTTGCAAAATAAACTTGGTTCTCAAAGGTAGAACTTTGCATTTATAAAATTAAATTCACCACGAAAGAGAGTGGAATAATGCTACAACTGTATTAGAAACCATTAAAATCAGATAGGAAAATGAAACAACATTCTGGAGGACAAACATAGCACCAAGTTTGCAGGAATGGCGTTTCATTTAAAAGAATAAAAGTAAAAGTAAATAAAATTGGTACTCAGTCCTTCTAGAGGGAGGGAAAGTTTATAGGATCGTATTAATTAAGTTTGAGCAAAATCATGAGTGCTCCTAAAATTATTTAAGCCACAATTAAAAATTGGTAGTTGCGTAAAAGAACTAATAAAGGGAACAAAATTGGCTTATTCAGGCGTGATAGGTCGTTCGAAATCCTGCAAGCAGGAATCTAAAAAGAATAGACGAAACGAGCAATTCGGACTTCGCTTCTGTGACCTCACAATCTGTCTGATGTTTCTGATCTTTTTTATAGAAAAACGTTAATAATGAGAACATTTCAAGTAAGCGCAATTCTGGACACTCGATATGAGGAAAATTACATTTCAAGAGAATTTATAACTGAGAACTATTTCAAAATTAAAGGGTTAAAATTAGAAAAGAGCGAAGTTCACTTTAATGTAAATTGGGAACGTCAAATTGCGGATAAAGTTTCTTTTTATATCGTTGTAGCTAACAAATCAATTCGTTTCAGGTTTATCGTCTTTACAGGATTGGTACTGACGTGCATACTTGGCACCAATTTCCTGATTAGGAAACAGCAAATCGTCGGACGATCCTAATACTCATGAAGTAATTTCATGAAAGGAGAACACGATACAATTAAATTAAGAACATTGTGAGAGATAGAATAGTTCTATATTTTCCTATCACCCAATTTCCATCTTTTTCAATCTTTTTACTCCCAGCAGAGAAGGGTCTATATTATGGTGGGCTACAGTCTGTGTCAGAAGAAAGGAACCGCAATTTTTCAAAAATTATGAAAGATATTCATTTAATTTTTTTTACATTGAAGTATATTCAAAATTACAAGTCGCAAGTATTTAATATGCCGTATAATCCCCATCGTTGTCAAGTATAGCCTGGCACCTTCTTGGCATACTTTCAACCAGCCTTTCCGCGTAGTCCGTGGACAAAGAGGAACAAATTTTGCGAATAGCGAACATCAGTTTCTTCAAATCGTGCTCTCAGAGAGCAGAGGTTTTGATGTCGTGGGACGGTAATCAACGTTTCCCTCCTTCAAACGCCGATCAGTGGTCTTGATACTGACGTGTTAATCCCTCTTAGCGAGAAGAGTGCGAGCCTGACGCAGTCGTAGAGAAGGAATCCGCTAGAAACAGCTGGAGAATCGCCTTGTCCTGCTTGCTCGTGTTCGCTCACTTCAAGCCCCGATTGAGAAAGTGATTGACATTTTTCTGAACTTTAAACCTCTGATTCCACTTCACAACGAACTTTTTCGACTTTTAAATCACTTTCACAGCCGCGAAGTACGATAATTTTGGCCCTTTTTAGTGCGAACATAAAAATACCGCTTCGTCGCGCTTTGCATACTTTTCGGTTATTTTGGTTTAGTTGCGTTAACCACGAGGTTTTCAGCGACAATTAAATAAATAAGCGCTGGCGTCGTAGCCCCTGGTGGGACAATCAAGTCGCGAAAAGCGGACAAGAATATATTTTTTACTTTTCAAAAAATCGCGGTTCCTTTCTTCTGACACAGACTGTAAGTCATGAAGTAAAGATAATATCGAGGAATGTGAAACGTGCATCTATTCATTCTATTGTGATTTCGGCCACAAGCAAATTTGCACACAAGATGCACTGAACATCTTGAAAATTTAGGAGCCAGTAGCGTTTAGGCTGCAGCTCAGAAAGTGGTTTTTCTAAACACCTGTCGCACTGCGAGAAACTTTCTACACCAGCAGAAAGTAGGAGACTGCAAACCTATGGAGTGACAGATGGTAGATCTAAAAAAGCATCCAGATGCAACTAATATGTATTTTCTTCAACATGCTCGACCGCTGTGCAAGGACAGCAGCGGTAGCAGATGAACTAAAATATCAAGCAGTGGCTATTAGCCCGCTAGCTGAAGAAATAGTGTGGCTATCTTATATCTTCCGCTAGCGGTATAAATAGTGATCTAGACGATTTCTAGATAAGATTGTCTAGGAACGCATCATCTAGAATCGACACCTTTCTAGATGATACTAGACGAATGCTAGACTCAAAATGGTCGCAGGTAAAACTTAATAGACACAACTAGGTGAACTCTAGACCAACCCTAGATAAGGCGACCGCCATAAAATTGTCCTAGACTTTCGCTGGAGGAGCTAAGTCTAGAAAGTATGTAAAAATAATATAGATTTCCGGTAATGTGAATCGAATGTCATTGATTGCTATGTAACCTCAATTTCTGAGCTGACAGGCAAGTGGTGGCGTCAAGTGGCAAGCGGCGTAAGTATGTTTCGGCTGGAAATACAATATCATTTATTGCAAAGGGTATTGTGGTGTAGATCGCATTAATTTCACACAATCTACCGTTAGTCACTCCAAAAATTTTATTAATTCGTCGGACAGGAATATACACACACAGGGTATCGAGTCGCAATGGTTCGAGCGCCTTACAATAGGAAGGGTCACCTGAGCCGTCAGGTATGGCACGGTATCCTGACATGGCCTTAAGCTGGAAATTTAATATCATTTATGGGTGAAAATAAAAAAAATCGACACAATTCGCTTATAAAAATTTTGTTGGATAAGGTATTTCGCATGCAAGTAATTATTCATTCCTTATTTTCAATTAAAACTCCGTTTATCGTATTTTTATTATCACTAGTTTGGACAATTGTGCATTTTATTAAAACTCTTTATTCTACAATAGTTTCTAATATTCATGTTTTTAAAATAAAATAGGAATCTATTAAATAATTCACAGCATCCACTGGTATTTCGTATTCATTATTGAAATTTCTATTTGAAACATTTTTTTCCTACTTTAATTACAAAATTTAAATACTAGAAACTATTGAAGAATAAATAATTTAATAAAATGCACAATTGTCGAAACGAGTTATAATAAAAATACGATAAACAGAGTTTTTATTGAAAATTAGGAATAAATAATCATTAAGTGGTATAATTTCATTAAATGTTATTTAAAAATGGAATAAATAAGCATTTTGATAAACAAAAAAAGTACTGATAGCGAGAATTGAACGCGCAACCTAGCGGCTATCAGCCTAGCGCTCTACCAGGGAGCTACCGACGCTTCGAAATACTGTTACACTGGGTCGATGACCATCCGTTCGCAATTTTTAAAATGCATTTTTCTCGAAAATGGGTCAAAATTGCGTCTTCTCGATTTTTCTCAGAAAACCTCTGGTACGTACCTTTCATTGAGGGGAGTAACAATTTAAAGAAAAAAAAGCGTATCTAATGGTCCCCTTGTTAGACAAATTTTGTTGGATAAGGTATTCCGCATTCAAGTAAAATATTTTTTTCCATTAGTCCTAACTCTAATTATGATAAAAATAGTGATAAGCGAGATTATGAAGAGTACTTTGATTTATAATTTATTTTCTGAATGTTTAATAATAACATTTCTTATTGAGCCCGCTATCGCGCTCAATATTGTTTATGATCATGTTTTTTTAAATAAAAACCACCAATCAAAATACAATAAACTTCCACTTAGTTGAACCACCACTTATTCAAACCGCCATATATTTGAACCCCCTTCCACTCACTTATTTGAACTTGTCACCTCCCACCACGGTCCCTATACTGGCTGTACGGTCAGTGGCTGACCAATTGAAACAAGAGGCCTGAAGAGCGGGAAGCTTTGAATCGAGTATTTTAGCATGACGACATGGGAATGCAAACAACTTTTTCGAGAAAACACGTAAAAGTCAGCTCGATTTCATCAGAACCGGGTACTCTGACCTGAAATTTCAGATAGTTGATTGTATTTCGCGAAGAACTTGAAACAATTAAGATATACTCGTATCACTATTCAGCCCTGTATCACTTACCTTTACGGTTAGAATATTTTCTCCAAAAAGGCGTATACAGTTGCAGCACCATATGTCCTAACCTTCCTGACGGCTGACATTGCCACCTATCCTCGCATTATACACTTGAAAACTATTATTATGCAGGCCTTCATAACTTACTTACTTTTATGTTTAGAATACTTTCTCCAAAAATTTGGCTGCACTCCTATGACAAGAACTATATGCTAACCTTCCAGACATTTCCACCTAACCTATCACGGTGTGCCTGAACCAACTTTAAAGTAAAAAAAAAATGTCAAAACAAATTTTATGAATTTTAAATTTTTCCACTTTATGTAACGAAATATGGTAAATAAATATAATATCAGGCCATATCAATACTGAAACAAAAAATAATTTATTTTATTACATGTTGGGCATTGTATTCTTGTACAGCTTTTAGTAAGTTACTTGGGTATTGAGGGTGTGTGCTCGAAACTTTATATTTAGCCCAGGTCGTTGTAAAATCCGAATGGACAGTTCTATGGCTTGTTCCCTGTAAAATCCAAGGCCTTTTTTAACTTTACAACAAAAATCAGGGACATGAAAAAAACCGCGTAAACTTTAGGTGTAATTGAAATTTCCAAATCACAGTTACTTCGCTGAAACTCAGATATACAATCTAAGTATTTTGGGTTTAATGTTAAAAAAAAAACAAGAATCAACGACGGATTGCAAAGCCTTAAAGCACCTTACATATTTTAAACAACCAATGCTACATATTCCATGCAATAAGTCGATTTTTTCTAACAGCATTTTGCAAGAATTACCTGCGAACGCTGGACTCCCATGTACAAACTCGCGAGTAACATTACACATCCTAGCCCATTGGAGACTCTCATCTTCGAATTCCGTCAGCATGTATTTATACATTTTGTTCACAACCCCGAGCATCAGATGTAGTTCTGTTGGTGGAATTATTTCTATTATTTATGTGTTAGCGTTTTCTGAGAAAATTATAGGAGAATTTGTACAATTTTTATATACTTATTCGCAGATGATGTTTTACTTCCACTGTCTTGCCACGAAAAAAAATTTTCCTCACAACTTCCAACAGTTCTGTATTCCCCACACGCATTTAAATCATCTTGTGATGCAGTACATCATGTGCAAGGAAAACTGCTTGCGTGTGACATGATGCCCGGTAATAGGTTGGCAACTTTTAAATCAGTTGCTATTGTCCCTTTTAAAACCTTCAGTTTTAAGAGTGACCACATCAATAAAACGTTTTCATATTTCTCTTGTGTATATGCCACTATCCCAAGCAGTAGTCATTTCTTGACGCCAGAATCCTTATACTTTTTTGCGACAACGCCTTCGGTATACTTCTGTCGACCTTCTACATTTGCAAGTTCTGATTCATCCAAAGATTGCATCGAAAGGCAAACTTTCAAAGAATCTCCGCCACTATCTATTCCGAATTTCAAATGCATTTCATCAACTTCCCTTTTTTCTTCAACAAACTGAAATAATCTTTTTACATAATTGCAAAACACTAAAGTTTCTGCAGTAGTTGCAGTATCGTTATTTTTAGTGTTAATCACATTACACTCTTTCATACTGAATTACAAATCAAGAGAATGATTAAAAGTTTATAATTTTTGTTTTAGATCTGGTTGGAATAATTTTCTGTAATTAGTAGCGACGCGAAGAGCTGCTGTAATTCCATGTAATTTATTCGTTGAAAGCCCATAACTTGCTCCAATTTTTAAAACATCTTCAGTAGAAACACGCTTCTGTTTTTGCGTTCTGATTGCTGTTGAGTCAAAGAAATTTTCAAAGGATTTCCATGCTTCTGAGATAAAGCGATTACAGTATTTCTATTTGATTTATTTTCTGCAATGTTTGTCGCTTTTTCATTTTAAATCGCTTTAATCAAATGACGCACCGAGTGTTCTTTTTCTTTTAGGGATATACCGTTTAGAATATGATCTTTTAAATTTTCGTAATGCTTCGGTGTACAAAAAAAAATGTGATCCTTGTTCTAGATATGTCTACATTAGGTAAGAGACTCCATCAAGGTTTACATTCACGTGTTGTTGTGTGTTGTTGTTGTGTTAACACAGGCATGTATGATGATAAGTATATTTTAAGACGTACTTCAAAGACTTTGTTATATTTTAGGAATTTATTCTATTTTTTATTTTGATTTATTTTAAAAACTTGAAATTCTAATGTCCTAATATTCTTTTTTAATTTTATTATGTTTTTTTATCAATAAAGTGCAGAAAAAAATCAATTTAATACATTTTTTGAAAAATTCTATTTTTCACCCTTAAAAAAGATTTTTCTAAAAAACGGCTCACTAGACTCACTAGTCTAGTTCGCTAAATATTTTCGTGGTGTTTTGATTCTAGTATATTGAGTTTTAGTTGGCAAATTGTCGTACGTCAATAAAAACATTTGCATGACACTCGAAAAACATTAACATGCATGCAGTGATGCTAAAGACCCGCGACTTTTCCAAATGCGCAAATCAGGGCCGTCTGAACCGTTTCCACTTGGAATGCATCATATTGCGCAATCTGCGCATGTGAGTACCCGCGTACTGTGTCTTGGTCCCTACGCTTCTGGTGTTTTTCATGCAAGAATAGCAACCGTCTCTCGCCAAAATGGGAAACTGCGCGGGCCGGCTGTTCTAGGAATGTCGGGTGTATTTATCTGTATTATTATTATTGATAATATATATATTGATATCAAATAGACCCGCGCTTTTCGGCACATGCGCATTTGAAAAAGTTGCTTAAAGCAAGCGCAGGGATATAAGGCTGGGGCAATCCGTGAACGGCGCTTGATAAAAAAAAACATAATTGTATTTACTGTAATTGAAAAAAAAATCTTGTTGTAAATATATGAAACAAAATAAAACTGATTACTCTCTTGATATTTTCTCGTACGATAAGCCGTAGTTTATTTACAGCCTTGCTAACAATATATTTTCTATAAATCTACTCTCACATACACTCAGAGAAATGATTGGATAGTCTACCCGTAAGTTGGTTGCTGTGGCCAATTTGGTTGAACGCTGAAGCGCCATCCACTTAGTTGGCTGAGGGAGCCACGTTTAATGGAAACGGAGGTGTTGGTTATGCCAGCCAACTGAGTTGGTGCGGTGGAGCAGCGGGCACCATGTACTTGGCAGTAATAACTTGTTGAAATTTAGATGGGTCAGACGCCCTGGAAACAAAATTCAACTTAATGCGTTCAAATCAGCACTACAAATTATTTGAATCAGCAGTCTTAAAAGGTATTTGACGATTGAGACAGATTGGTTACATAAACTGATTGGAAAAAGGCCGTGGATCGGACGCAAAATGTGGGTTAAACCTATGAAAAATGTTAATTTGTATATAAAATCCTTTCGGATTTTATACCATAATCCGCTCTTTTATTCTTCCCGATCCTTGAGCATTCGACCCTGTTGATAATTCTGCAATTGAACCTCTACGGATCAAAAGGGGATACGCGTGGATTCAGCCTGAGAAAGATTGTCCATTTTTGTTTTGGTATCCACGACAACACGTTTGTAGCCGAGGAGGCACATGCATATGGCAGCGTCAAGATTGCCGCTTGCAATTAAAAACATTTATAATTTTTTAACCATTAATCTGATTGAGCTAAAACATTCCAGAAAACTTAAAATTCGCTCGATAGACGAAGCGCTTGAAGGTTGAAATTCATGATTTTTGCAAAAACTCACAAAAAAATTAACAACTTTTTTGTTTACTAAAATATTTACGTTTTTCTTCCTTAACTAGTTTCAGAAGACTTTAAAATGTAATTTAGTGTTGATAAGATTGATAAATTCTGCAAATTGACTAAATTAGCGCGAGTTGAAGTGAAAAAAGATTGAAATTTTTTGTCTTCGACAAATCTAGTTTTTATCAATTACTTCAGAAACTGTAAAACCTAAAAATATTTGTTAAAGGAAAAAAAGATGCGCCTTGAAATTCTCTACAAGTATCAGTCCTTCAAATTAAAATTCGAACGATTTTCAAAATTGACATTCTGCACAATTCTTCTCAGGCTGAATCCACGCGTATCCCCTTTTGATCCGTAGAGGTTCAATTTCATGAAGATCGAGGAACGCGACGTGCAATACTAACATCATGACATATTTTTCACAACAACTCAAGTTCATATACAAGAAATTAAGGAGTACGCAAAAGTTCAGTAGGGCCTTCTATTTGATTTTCCACATTTTCACCTCGATATCTCAATTCTCGTGGACGTGACTTGTTGCAAAAAAATGTCAAAACATTATTTTGAGGTTAGTGTGACATGGCCTTAAGATACACTGAAACAAGCATCGAGTCCTTATATTCATGAGAGCGCAAGATTTCACGTCGCAAAACACTCAACTCACTCTCCACGAGAAAGTGTAACTTAATAAAATTAAAAAATTACAACACATGACACGAATGCTGGAGATATCGAAAAAGCAACACAAATCATCTCTTGACTCTTGTCAGGCTGTCAGGCTGGTTCTGCTTCTGCCATTCTGAATTTTGACACAAACGCCGCCAACCGGGTGGGCCAACGACTCAAACGTATTTCCCTGACGCAAGCGCAATAGATCAGGGAGCCTCGTTTGGGACCACTGACAAACTAGTTGGCTGTGTTAACTATTCGACAGTTAAAGGGTCCAATGAGTAGCTGCAGTGACCAACGAACACGCTACAATTTGAAATGGTCATTATGTCCAACGGACTTGACTGGTCTGTCAATCTGAACAGACGTTCTGACAAACTATTTCCTAACCAACAAAAAGTGGATGTGCCAGCCAACTATTTCTCTGAGTGTACAAGCAACAACGTTAATTTTACCATAAACAGCATAATTAGCTTGGTTAGCATTTTCAAGACCTGTTCCTTATTGTTTATAACTATTGTTATTAAAAAAACTCTCGATTGAAAAAATTTATTTTGTCTCTCTCGGACAAACTTTTTACTCTGTTGTCATTTTCTCGTACGATGAACCATTATTTATTTGCAGACGTTTTTGACAACAACAATTTGTATAAAAAATAAGGAACATGTATTAAAGCATAGATATACAAACATATATTATATATAAGGTTATGAATAAACAATGACTGATCGTACGAGAAAATGTCAAGAATACAGATTTTTATTTCGCACCAAAGATTAACAAAATTTGGTTTGAAAATCAAGTCTGTTGATTGATGTTTTCTTCAGGAGCAGATATTATAATGAGAAGTTGTAGGCTCCGGAAGCTACGATCATTGTTCTTTTAAGCAACCAATCCCGACGCAACCGGAACGTGTAAGTCATCCACTCCTGCTCCTTCTGTCCTAGAATGTAAGCAAGAGTGAGAAATGTAAGCGAGATGACATCGCGCAATACTGTTCCTTGGATTCCGATCTCTAGCCGCGGATGACTTTACGCGGCAGACGGGATAGATGGAGGTCAAGCTTTCATCTCTGGATACTTTTTTAGAGCTACCAATCTTTATAGAATGTTATGAGGAACAGTCTTAGCGGACCAGATGAAGTGATCCCAGTAGAACAGTCTTTTGCATCCGGTTCGCGATATATTGAGCCTGACGCTGGCAGGCCGGAATCTTTTTGAGTTGACTGAGAAATTAAGCTTTTATATCTCCAAGGCAGCCGATTATATCCATTTTGCTCCCTTGTTTTCCGTGATATTACCATCGCCTGATGCCGCGAATTCAATCACGTAAATGACATAACATACTCCAGTTCCCCCTGGGCAAATCACAATACGGGCACTACATCAAAACCATACAAGTGCCAAATGTGGTAATACAACACTGAGAACATAATACTGAACAACGCTGAGAAACTAAGGTGTCTATAACGCCGTCTTGACAGGCGAAAAGGAATCCCTCAGTTTTCGATCTCAATCCCGCAGACTTGGGAAACATGTTGCACAGACTCGTCGATAGCTCTTCTCTATGTATAATGCCGTAGAATTTACCATGAAGGGGCTTGTCAGGATTCTCTCTTAGTAGATGCGAATTTTCTGCTGCCTGCATACAACTTTTGAGCACCAAAGGTGTGTTGCTAGGACAAGTGTAGTATCGCTGGAATTAAACGGGAGACCAAGCTCCTCTGCGGCCCTATCTGTGGCACGGTATAGAAACGCCGCAGCATTAACGACTTCATGTTGACGTACGAGTCGCATAAGTCAATTTGAGCTATTCAGAACTGAGCAGGCTGTGGCCAGAACCGTCCTTCGATGAAGATAATCCAAGCTCAGTAAACCTCTACCCCGTTTAATCTCGAGGGAGGTATATTCGAGGTACAGAAGATCTAGGATAATGACTTCGATGGATTTTCGTCATCTTGCGTGTACTTCGATCAAGTTGCTTCAACTCATCGACATTCCATTTTACTGCATCAAACGTGTAGAGCAGTATAGGAACGGCCAGCATATTGGTCGCCTGGATCTTATTCTTTCCAGATATTTCGGAAGCCCAAATTTTTCTGAGAGTTTGGCGATAACTTTTTTAAAGGGCCGTTTTCAACATACGCACATGTTGGGTTTCCACATGCGGTATTCCTAAATATGCATATGTCTCTCCATTACCAAGATTCTAAATGGTAATTCCACCTATGAGTTGAACATCCTGATCGTCATGCGATTATGTATTTCCTAGTCTTTCTTTGTGTAGGTCGACGCAGGCATACTTGTCAAGTGCAAAGCTCATGCCAATCCCCTTAGAGTACCTATTTACCGCCCCCACAAGGATATTAAGGTCGTCCATATATGAAAGGTTGTTGACCTTATTTTCTCTTCTGCTCGACGGGCCACATAGTTATCTGGAGCTATTGCCTCAGAGCACAATAGATAGAGGCAAGAGGGGGGTGCAGAAAAGTATTGGACTGAGAGAGTCTCCTTGAAAGACTTGTTGTTGATTTTATCTGGCCCTGGCGCTAACAAGTTTTTAGTTCTAGCGGTAATTTTCTTAATTTCGTCAGCAGTAATTGATGGACACGCCTCCTCTGGACGTTGCAACCTTTGCCTTCGGCAAAAGTTACGGAAAAGTGATATATCTGAAGCGTTTTTGTTTAGCTAATAAGTATCTCCATACATTTACTTCCATGAAACTTGAATCTCTTCTCGACTAGACGGATTTTCAACGGCATATGGCGTTTTATTGAACAGACGGGAAAGATGAGTAGAAAAGGTGGAATTTTCCTGCATCCACTTCACCCGCCGTTCAAGGCGCTCTTTAGCCGTTGAAAGAGCTCTTATTTTTTGCGTCCAGTGCTGTTTGATGGTCAACAATATACACTTGTTCAGTGTGTTTCAAGCAAGTGCCCTATCTTTTGGAGTGAATTTTTTATTCGATGTTATTTAGCTAACCACGTACTGGACATTTGATGCATGCCATCTCGCCATTTCAATTTTAAAATGAAGATGTGCAATACGCTCGCAAGTCTTACTTAGGCGTACTGAGGTATGATTACTTTTATTGTCACTAAGCAAGGAGACCGCCTTCTCGTAAACTACACAGTTCAGAGCCCAGAGATTAACATCTTGGAGGAACAAATCGGAGAGAGCAGTATTAGCTTCATCTAATTTGTCCATCCTGAGAAAGGCTTTTTGGTGGATTTTTGATCTCGTAGTTCTCATGTTGGCATTTTCGGATATCTGCAAAGGTGGCCTAGCTGGAACAGGTGGTATGTTTGCTGGAGGATGTTGCTCTTCTTCTTGCTGATGAAGAGCTTCATATCCCTTACGGCGTAAAAAGAATACCTGATTTCTCAAATACTGAGGCATTGTATGAACATATTCCGGGGGCATATTGACCCAACGTTCATGTAACCTCAGCATGTAACCTCTTCGCGCCGGTGAGCTGCCTTGCCAACAGGTAAGGATGTCAATCCTGAGTTGGTCTGACCATTTAAAATGATGTTCTCGCGTTTTCCCGGGGCGATTGCCTGGTCGCCACGATACTGCTGACGTAACCGTATAATTCGTTGAATTGGGGAGTTAGCCCAATGAAACGTGGCTGACTCCAAGAGCTGGTGCTCTCGGGGGATGGGGTCGCCATATCCCTACGCCTATTATTATTTATTATTATCATATTTTACTTGAATGCGAAATACCTTATCCAAGAAAAAAAATATCTGAGCGAATTGCGTCAATTTTTTTTATTTTCACCCAGCTCAGAAATTTAGGTTATATAGCAATCAATAGCATTCCATTCAATATCATTAAATAACACCATCATTTCGATTCCCTCAAGGACACTATTTAGCCTGATAGCGGCAGAAATAGTGTCCTTCTTAAGGCCATGTCACACTAACCTGAAAATAATGTTTTGACATTTTTAGCAACAATTCACGTCCACGAGAATTGAGATATCCAGGTGAAAATGTGGAAAATCAAATAGAAGGCCCTAATGAACTTTTGCGTACTCCTTAATTTCTTGTATTTGAACTTGAGTTGTTGTGAAAAATATGCCATGAGGTTAGTATTGCACGTCGCGTTCCTCGATCTTCATGAAATTGAACCTCTACGGATTAAAAGGGGATACGCGTGGATTCAGCCTGAGAAGAATTGTCCAGAATGTCAATTTTGAAAATCGTTCGAATTTCAATTTGAAGGACTGATACTTGTAGAGAATTTCAAGGTGCATCTTTTTTTCCTTTAGCAAATATTTTTAGATTTTACAATTTCTGAAGTAATTGATAAAAACTAGATTTGTCGAAAACCAAAAATTTCAATCTTTTTTCACTTCATCTCGCGCTAATTTAGTCAATTTGCAGAATTTATCAATCTTATCTACACTAAATTACATTTTAAAGTCTTCTGAAACTAGTTAAGGAAGAAAAACGTAAATATTTTAGTGAACAAAAAAGTTGTTAATTTTTTTGTGAGGCTTTGCAAAAATCATGAATTTCAACCTTCAAGCGCTTCGTCTATCGAGCGAATTTTAAGCAACGGAAAACTTCCAGTGACAAAGTTGTTGATTAAGATCTGAAGAAGTTTTCTGGAATGTTTTATCTCAATCAGATTAATGGTTAAAAAATTATAAATGTTTTAAATTGCAAGCGACAATCTTGACGCTGTCCTATGCATGTGCCTCCTCGGCTATAAACGTGTTGTCGTGGATACCAAAACAAAAATGGACAATCCTTCTCAGGCTGAATCCACGCGTATCCCCTTTTGATCCGTAGAGGTACATGGTGCCCGCTGGTCCACCGCGCCAACTCAGTTGGCTGGCACAACCAACACCTCCGTTTCCATTAAAAGTGGCTCCCTCAGCCAGCTAAGTGGATGGCGCTTCAGAGTTCAACCAAATTGGCTACAGCAACCAACTTACGGGTAGACTATCCAATCATTTCTCTGAGTGTATGTGAGAGTAGATTTATAGAAAATATATTGTTAACAAGGCTGTAAATAAACTACGGCTTATCGTACGAGAAAATATCAAGAGAGTAATCAGTTTTATTTTGTTTCATATATTTACAACAAGATTTTTTTTCAATTACAGTAAATACAATTATGTTGTTTTTATCAAGCGCCGTTCATGGATTGCCCCAGCCTTATATCCCCGCGCTTGTTTTAAGCAAATTTTTCAAGTGCGCATGTGCCGAAAAGCGCGGGTCTATTTGATATCAATATATATACTATCAATAATAGTTAGATTAATGATGGTGTTTTGAGCGATGTTGTTTGTCTGAGTG
>CAKNYM010052840.1:76397-87914 GCA_932195095.1 Andricus curvator
GAAAACATATGTTTTCGAAACGTTGGCTACTGAAAGTGTGCAATAAAAGATTCAACAACTAATCTCCTATCAATAATAATAATACAGATAAATACACCCGACATTCCTAGAACGGCTGGCCCGCGCAGTTTCCCATTTCGGCGAGAGACGGTTGCTATTCTTGCATGAAAAACACCAGAAGCGTAGGGACCAAGACACAGTGCGCGGGTACTCACATGCGAAGATTGCGCAATATGATGCATTCCAAGTGGAAACGGTTCAGACGGCCCTGATTTGCGCATTTGAAAAAGTCGCGGGTCTTTAGCATCACTGCATGCATGTTGGTGTTTTTCGAGTGTCTTGCAAATATTTTTATTGACGTACGACAATTTGCCAACTAAAACTCAATATAATAGAATCAAAAAACCACGCAAATATTTAGCGAACTAGACTACTGATTTTTGTCGCATGACATCGCGGCTATGCTAGCATAGCACGGTGTGCCTGCACCAACTTTAAATGCAAGGTCATAGCACATCTAATTTTATATTGGGTTCGATTAAGGGGCTTAGAAATAGTGTGCAAACATATTTGAGTCAAATCCCCCGAGCCGTTTTTTAGAAAAACGTTTTTTAAGGGTGAAAACTAGAATTTTTCAAAAAATGTATTAAATTGAATTTTTTCTGCACTTTATTGATAAAAACATAATGAAATTAAAAAAGAATATTACGACATTAAAATTTTAACTTTTTAAAATAAATAAAAAATATAATAAATTCCTAAAATATAATAAAGTCTTTGAAGTACGTCTTAAAATATACTTATCATCATACATGCCTGTGTTAACACAACAACAACACACAACAACACGTGAATGTAAACCTTGATCGAGTCTCTTACCTAATGTAAACATATCTAGAACAAGGATCACATTTTTTTTGTACACCGAAGCATTACGAAAATTTAAAAGATCATATTATAAACGGTATATCCCTAAAAGAAAAAGAACACTTGGTGTGTCATTTGATTAAAGTGATTTCAAATGAAAAAGCGACAAACATTGCAGAAAATAAATCAAATAGAAATACTGTAATCCCTTTATTTCAGAAGCATGGAAATCCTTTGAAAATTTCTTTGACTGAACAGCAATCAGAAAGCAAAAACAGAAGCGTGTTTCTACTGAAGATGTTTTAAAAATTGGAGCAAGTTATGGGCTTTCAACGAATAAAGTACATGGAATTACAGCAGCTCTTTGCGTTGCTACTAATGACAAAAAATTATTTCAACCAGATCCAAAACAAAAATTATAAACTTTAAATCATTCTCTTGATTTGTAATTCAGTATGAAAGAGTGTAATGTGATTAACACTAGAAATAACGATACTGCAACTACTGCAGAAACTTTAGTGTTTTGCAATTATGTAAAAAGATTATTTCAGTTTGTTGAAGAAAAAAGGGAAGTTGATGAAATGCATTTGAAATTCGGAATAGATAGTGGCGGAGATTCTTTGAAAGTTTGCCTTTCGATGCAATCTTTGGATGAATCAGAACTTGCAAATGTAGAAGGTCGACAGAAGTATACCGAAGGCGTTGTCGCAAAAAAGTATAAGGATTCTGGCGTCAAGAAATGACTACTGCTTGGGATAGTGGCATATACACAAGAGAAATATGAAAACGTTTTATTCATGTGGTCACTCTTAAAATTGAAGGATTTAAAAGGGACAATAGCAACTGATTTAAAACTTGCCAACCTATTACCGGGCATCATGTCAAACGCAAGCAGTTTTCCTTGCACATGGTGTACTGCATCACAAGATGAATTAAACACGTGTGGGGAATACAGAACTGTTGGAAGTTGTAAGTAAAATTTTTGTTCGTGGCAAGACAGTGGAAGTAAAACATCATCTGCGAATAAGTATTTAAAAATTGTACAAATACTCCTATAATTTTCTCAGAAAACGCTAACACAGAAATAATAGAAATAATTCCACCACCAGAACTACATCTGATGCTCGGGGTTGTCAACAAAATGTATAAACACATGCTGACGGAATTCGAAGATGAGAGTCTCCAATGGGCTAGGATGTGTAATGTTACTCGCGAGTTTGTACATGGGAGTCCAGCGTTCGCAGGTAATTTTTGCAAAATGCTGTTAGAAAAAATCGACTTATTGCATGAAATATGTAGCATTGGTTGTTTAAAATATGTAAGGTGCTTTAGGGCTTTGCAATCCGTCGTTGATTCTTGTTTTTTTTTTAACATTAAACCCAAAATACGTAGATTGTATATCTGAGTTTCAGCGAAGTTACTGTGATTTGGAAATTTCAATTACACCTAAAGTTCACGCGGTTTTTTTCATGCCCCTGATTTTTGTTGTAAAGTTAAAAGAAGGCCTTGGATTTTACAGTGAACAAGCCATAGAATCTGTCCATTCGGATTTTAAAATGACCTGGGCTAAATATAAAGTTTCGAGCACACACCCTCAATACCCAAGTAACTTACTAAAAGCTGTACAAGAATACAATGCACGACATGTATTAAAATAAATTATTTTTTGTTTCAGTATTGAGATGGACTGATATTATATTTATTTACCATATTTCGTTACATAAAGTGGAAAAATTTAAATTCATCACATTTTTTTTGAAAAATTTTATTTTTAACCCATAAAAAACACTTTTCCCAAAAACAGCTCAGGGGATTTGGATCAAAATTTTTTTGCGCACTATTTTTGAGCCCCTAAATCGAATCCAAAAAAAAATTGGATGTGCTATGACCTTGCATTTAAAGTAGGTTCAGGCACACCGTGATAGGTTAGGTGGAAATGTCTGGAGGGTTAGCATATAGTTCTTGTCATAGGAGTGCAGCCAAATTTTTGGAGAAAGTATTCTAAACATAAAAGTAAATAAGTTATGACGGCCTGCATAATAATAGTTTTCAAGTGTATAATGCGAGGATAGGTGGCAATGTCAGCCGTCAGGAAGGTTAGGACATATGGTGCTGCAACTGTATACGCCTTTTTGGAGAAAATATTCTAACCGTAAAGGTAAGTGATACAGGGCTGCATAGTAATGCGAGTATATCTCAAGTGTTTCAAGTTCTTCGCGAAATACAATCAACTATCTGAAATTTCAGGTTAGAGTACCCGGTTCTGATAAAATCGATCTGACTTTTACGTGTTTTCTCGAAAAAGTTGTTTGCATTCCCATGTCGTCATGCTAAAATACTCGATTCAAAGCTTCCCGCTCTTCAGGCCTCTTGTTTCAATTGGTCAGCCACTGACCGTACAGCCAGTATAGGGACCGTGGTGGGAGGTGACAAGTTCAAATAAGTGCGTGTAGGGGGGTTCAAATATATGGCGGTTTGAATAAGTGGTGGTTGAACTAAGTGGAAGTTTATTGTATTTTGATTGGTGGTTCCTATTTAAAAAAACATGATCATAAACAATATTGAGCGCGATAGCGGGCTCAATAAGAAATGTTATTATTAAACATTTAGAAAATAAATTATAAATCAAAGTACTCTTCATAATCTCGCTTATCACTATTTTTATCATAATTAGAGTTAGGACTAATGGAAACAAATATTTTACTTGAATGCGGAATACCTTATCCAACAAAATTTGTCTAACAAGGGGACCATTTGATATGCTTTTTTTTCTTTAAATTGATACTCCCCTCAATGAAAGGTACGTACCAGAGGTTTTCTGAGAAAAATCGAGAAGACGCAATTTTGACCCATTTTCGAGAAAAATGCATTTTAAAAATTGCGAACGGATGGTCATCGACCCAGTGTAACAGTATTTCGAAGCGTCGGTAGCTCCCTGGTAGAGCGCTAGGCTGCTAGCCGCTAGGTTGCGCGTTCAATTATCGCTATCAGTACTTTTTTTTGTTTATCAAAATGCTTCTTTATTCCATTTTTGAATAACATTTAATGAAATTATACCACTTAATGATTATTTATTACTAATTTTCAATAAAAATCTGTTTATCGTATTTTTATTATCACTCGTTTCGACAATTGTGGATTTTATTAAATTCTTTAATAGTTTCTAGTATTTAAATTTTGTAATTAAAGTAGGAACAAAATGTTTCAAATAAAAATTTCAATAATGAATACGAAATACCAGTGGATGCTGTGCATCATTTAATAGATTCCTATTTTATTTTAAAAACATGAATACTAGAAACTATTGTAGAATAAAGATTTTTAATAAAATACGCAATTGTCCAGACTAGTGATAATAAAAATACGATAAACGGAGTTTTAATTGAAAATAAGGAATGAATGATTATTAAATGGTATAATTTTATTAAATGTTATTAGGAAATGGAATAAACAAGAATTTTGAAGAATAAAAACAAATATCAAAAAGTACGGTTAGCGAGAATCGAACGCGCAACCTTGCGGCTATCAGCCGAGCGCTCTGCCAGGGAGCTGCCGATGCTTCACCATACTTCTACACCGGCTCGATGACCATCTGTTCGCGATTTTTAAAATGCATTTTTCTCGAAAATGGTTCAAAATTGCATCGTCTTGATTTTTCTCAGAAAACCTCTGGTACGTACCTTTCATTAAGGAGAGTATCAATTCGAAGAAAAAAAACCGTACCTAAAGTTCCCCTTGTAACCGATTTGTGTCGATTTTTTGATTACCACCCATGAATAATTAATTTTCCCGCCATAACAAAATTATGCCGTATGACACCTGACGCCACCGTTGATCTGTCAGCCCCGCCAGCTCAGAAATTGAGGTTATGTAGAAATCAATAACAATTCAATACCAATCAATGGCACCATTATTTGGATTCACTGACGGGCACGGGCGAAATTAAATTAGTATGTTGAATAAATACTGCCTTCTTCCATCCCGCTAGCGGGCTCAATAAGAAATGTTATTATTAAACAATATGATGCTAATGTTTCTTTGTCTTTTTTGTAGTCGTCATTGAACATTTAAAAAATAAATAAAAAATTGAAGTACTAGTCTCAATCTCGCTTATCACTTTCTTTAGAATAATTAGGGTAAGGACTAATGGGAAAAAATATTTTACTTGCATGCGAAATACATTATCCAACAAAATTTTTATAAGCGAATTGTGTCGATTTTTTTTATTTTCACCCATAAATGATATTAAATTTCCAGCTTAAGGCCATGTCAGGATACCGTGCCATACCTGACGGATCAGGTGACCCTTCCTATTGTAGGGCGCTCGAACTCGAGCGAGCTGCCCAGTGGAGCGATGTGGTGCTCAACCGGAAGCTACTGTGTAACATTACCCAATGAACGCTACACTTTGTACCATTGCGACTCGATACCCTGTGTGTGTATATTCCTGTCCGACGAATTAATAAAATTTTTGGAATGATTGACGGTAGATTGTGTGAAATTAATGCGATCTACACCATAATACCCTTTGCAATAAATGATATTGTATTTCCCGCCGAAACATACTTACGCCGCTTGCCACTTGACGCCACCACTTACCTGTCAGGCCTGTCAGCTCAGAAATTGAGGTTACATAGCAATCAATGACATTCTATTCACATTACCGGAAATCTATATTATTTTTACATACTTTCTAGACTCAGCTCCTCCAGCGAAAGTCTAGGACAATTTTATGGCGGTCGCCTTATCTAGGGTTGGTCTAGAGTTCATCTAGTTGTGTCTATTAAGTTTTACCTGCGACCCTTTTGAGTCTAGCATACGTCTAGTATCATCTAGAAAGGTGTCGATTCTAGATGATGCGTTCCTAGACAATCTTATCTAGAAATCGTCTAGATTTCCGGTAGGGCAGTATCATTCAATAACACCATCATTTCTATTACCTGATGGGCATGGTCTGAATAAAATTAGTGAGTTAAATAAATACTATCCATCCAACTATGGGGCTAAATAAGATACCCACATTATTTCTCCCGCTAGCGGGGTAAATAGCTACATCAAGATACCATCACTATTTATACCGCTAGCGGAAGCAATAAGATAGCCACACTATTTCTTCAGGTAGCGGGCTAATAGCCACGGCTTGATATTTTAGTTCATATTCTACCGCTGCTGTCCTTGCACAGCGGCCGAGCACGTTGAAGAAAATACATATTAGTCGCATCTGGATGCTTTTTTAGATCTACCATCTGTCACTCCATAGGTTTTCAGTCTCCTACTTTCTGCTGGTGTAGAAAGTTTTTCGCAGTGCGACAGGTGTTTAGAAAAACCACTTTCTGAGCTGCAGCCTAAACGTTACTGGCTCCTAAATGTTGAACATGTTCAGTGCATTTTGTGTGCAAATTTGCTTGTGGCCGAAATCACAATAGAATGAATAGATGCACGTTTCACATTCCTCGATATTATCTTTACTTCATGACTTACAGTCTGTGTCAGAAGAAAGGAACCGCTATTTTTTGAAAAGTAAAAAATATATTCTTGTCCGCATTTCGCGACTTGATTGTCCCACCAGGGGGCTACGACGCTAGCGCTTATTTATTTAATTGTCGCTAAAAACCTCGTGGTTAACGCAACTAAACCAAAATAAGCGAAAAGTATGCAAAGCGCGACGAAGCGGTATTTTTATGTTGGCACTCAAAAGGGCCAATATTATCGTACTTCGCGGCTGCGAAAGTGATTTAAAAGTCGAAAAAGTTCGTTGTGAAGTGGAACCAGAGGTTTAAAGTTCAGAAAAATGTCAATCACTTTCTCAATCGGGGCTTGAAGCGAGCGAACATGAGCAAGCAGGACAAGGCGATTCTCCAGCTGTTTCTAGCGGATTCCTTCTCTACGACTGCGTCAGGCTCGCACTCTTCTCGCTAAGAGGGATTAACACGTCAGTATCAAGACCACTGATCGGCGTTTGAAGGAGGAAAACGTTGATTACCGTCCCACGACATCAAAACCTCTGCTCTCTGAGAGCACGATTTGAAGAAACTGATGTTCGCTATTCGCAAAATTTGTTCCTCTTTGTCCACGGACTACGGGAAAGGCTGGTTGAAAATATGCCAAGAAGGTTCCAGGCTATACTTGATAACGATGGGGATTATACGGCATATTAAATACTTGCGACTTGTAATTTTGAATATACTTCAATGGGAAAAAAATTAAATAAATATCTTTCATACTTTTTGAAAAATTGCGGTTCCTTTCTTCTGACACAGACTGTAGCCCACCATAATATAGACCCTTCTCTGCTGGGAGTAAAAAGATTGAAAAAGATGGAAATTGGGTGATAGGAAAATATAGAACTATTCTATCTCTCACAATGTGTCACTTTGCATTCCTAAACGCTATCTTTTCCCATCCCCAATCTCAGTACTTTTCTATTTCTTTCTCTATTCTTTGTGACCGAGGACTCTTATCTTTTTCTATCCCTCAGTCTATCTATCTATTATGAATTTCAATCTCTTTCTCTATCTTTCGTAACCGAGGATCCTTATCTTTTTCTTTACTTCATTCCATCTCTTTAATATAAATTTGAATCTTTGTCTATCTTTTTTTCTATCTTCTGCGATTGACTCATCTTATCATTTTCTATCCCTCAAAATTGAAGAGTCTATCGAAAAGTTACGGAATATATAATAAAAATTGATTTGACTTTGACCACGTACCAGAAAGACAACGTAACGTCCATGCTTATATGTATACCTACACACTTATAATTTATAACCATACCTTAGTCGACAACTGTGTCGAACTTGTTCACTTGTCTACTACTACTTTTACCGACAGCTACCTAGCGTCACCCTGCTGGAAGTAAAAAGATATAGATCCTACCTTTTTAAATAATTTGTAATCTTTAGGATAGATAGAGGTAGAGAAAATGTATCCCATTCTATCTCTTTGTCAATCTAAATTCGCATCTATCTTTTTCAATGCCGTCTTTTCTATCTCATCCTGTCAATTTTTTTTTATTTTCACCCAGCTCAGAAATTGAGGTTATATAGCAATCAATAGCATTCCATTCAATATCATTGAATAACACCATCATTTCGATTCCCTCAAGGACACTATTTCTGCCGCTATCAGGCTAAATAGCCACAAAGTTAATAACATAAAAGACCAAGATTCAGCTGAGCTTTTTTACAACCTACAATAAGAAAAAAGATTACTTGAAATAAAGAAATATAGTACTGAATAGGTCCAATAAACTATTATTTTAATCGAAAAACACTTCCCTTGTAACAAAAATACACAAAAGACCTCTTCAAAGAGGAGAAATTGCAGGATTTTTACTCATGGAAGAGATGTGACGTTTCTACCACTACGACTCCTCACTCAGCATGGAAAACTTTCGTCATACTCTTAGAGCTAAGCGAGGAGGCGTAGTGGTGGAAACGCCACATTTGATCGGTGAGTAAAAAGCCTGAACTCTCTCCTCCCTGAAGAGGCCTATTTTACTACATAACTTATAAGCTAACTATTATAGAATGGCTTATTAACGCTAAATTTCGTAAAAAAAGGGTAAAATTGTAAACTAAGGGACTATAAGAATACAGAATCAACAAATATAGATCGCCCATGACTAGCTCTCGCGCACGTAGCAAACCTGGTACGGCAGGTAAAATGGCAGCAGTTTTTCTAAAATTCTTGAAAGTGGTTTTTCTCAATAACGCCACTATTTAAAATTCTTTTTTTTACAGATGGCAATATGTAATAAATATCCCCTAAGGTTTGTTCCTGGTAAACTATTGTTTCATATTTTGAACATCCAAATTTATGATTTTGTTTATAAAATCACTAGCCAAGATGGGCATTTGTGAACAAGACAATGTTTTTTGTCCAAGAATTTTGCCAAAAAATGACAGTGTTTTGCCCTTTTTTTTATACTTGGCCCCGCACCAGCTAACCCTCAATTACAAAATGAATAATATAGCGTATTTTTTACAGTCTTGATCTAATTGATTATTTTGTAACCAAGACTCTAGGCAGGGGGGATGACCAGGGTTTGACCCCACCCCAAAATTTTTGAAATATCTACAGAATATACATATACTTTTCTGTGTGCTGCTACGAATCTCCCCCGCCCCGAAAAATTGTTCTGGTTACGGCCTTGTTTGTACCGATTATTTGTTTGCTTCTATATCTTGAAAATATTTATACTTTTAACACAGTTACTTATAGTAAAAGAAACTCAATGAAAGGAATCAACAATTTTCAATATTTTTAGAATTCGAACTCAAGGTAATTTTTTTATCATTAATTGAGGCGCCGGATGCAAGAAGGAGATATAGAATTATTTTGCTGGAGTGGGGAGGCCCCTGAGCACTTGAAACTAAAGTATTGAATTTTAATTTTTGAAATATATATCCTGAGTGAAAATATAATTTCTCATCTTTTTCTCCTCATAAAAAAAGTTGTAGCTTTCTTATTTTTCGAATTATTTACGAAAAACTGTTTCTTTCTTTGATCAAAATATTTTGATTTTTTTCACTTCAACTCGCCAAAAAATAGCAGGTTTTTGATATTTTGTAATAAACCTTATCATAAATATGCATTGTCATGTTCTGCGGCCGATGACGTTAGCAAAAGTTCAAAATTTTATTTAAAACATTGTTAATAATTTTTTTCCAAGACAGTGAATAATTCGTGCACAAACAACTTCTAGCGTTTCGGGAGTCGAGCGAATTTTGAGCAAGCGAAAACTGTCAGCGAGAAAGATGTTCAGAAAGGTTCAAGGAAGTTTTCTGGAAAGTTTTAGCTCAAATGGAACAGTAGTTAACAAACTATTGATGTTTTAATTTGCCGACGCGATGGAATTTACTCCGCGTAGACTACCGTTAGCCGGTAAACCGTTACCCCAGCGTTAGGTGCAACTGTGCCTCACAGCCCATCGAGATTTTTTAACTAAAAACAAAGTACATATAAAAATGATTGTTTATTAATAACAATAAGTAGTTTTCAATGTATAAATTGATATTTTGGTGCTAACTAAACTAATTTATTATTACATACCGCATTTCTGCTACATTTTAGAACATTTCTTTCCAAAAAACTTTCATGCTTCGTTCGTTTGCTACCATTCGTAGATTTCAAATTATTTTCCATTTTTTGATTGGAAAACTTCACTATATTTATGTAGTAGAACTCCAATAGCTATTAGAATAATTTAATCGAACAACTTTTATCTTTTATATATCACGTAATATTTCTAAAATCTGCTCTGCTAATCGAAAGAGACTAAACTAAACTGATATATTTTATTATTGGTAAAGAAACAACCCACAAGCCTATATAAGTATATTTGCAAATAGAGGTCAGACGGAGGACACGCCGAATACAACAAACAAATTTAGAGATATTCCTTATTTTTAAGACTTTTATGAAGTTCATGTTCCTAGAAGTGGCCCAATTAAAATATTTCTATCAGAGAAGAAGAAATATTTATTATAAACCATGATTTTCCATATTCTTCGTATTCTAGTTACAAAATCTCGACGGGCTGTGAGGCACAGTTGCACCTAACGCTGGGGTAGCGGTTTACCGGCCGGCCTGTAGTCTATGCGGAGTAAATTCCATCGCGTCGGCAAATTAAAACATCAACAGTTTGTTAACTACTATTCCAATTGAGCTAAAACTTTCCAGAAAACTTCCTTTAACCTTTCTGAACAACTTTATAGCTGACAGTTTTCGCTTGCTCAAAATTCGCTCGACTCCCGAAACGCTAGAAGTTGTTTGTGCATGAATTATGCACCGTCTTGGAAAAAAATTATTAAAAATTTTTTAAATACACATTTTGAACTTTTGCTAACGTAATCGGTCGCAGAACATGACAGTGCATATTTCTGATAAGTTTTATTATAAAATATCAAAAACGTGCCCTTTTGTGGCGAGCTGAAGTGAAAAAAATCAAAATATTTTGATCAAAGAAAAAAACAGTTTTTCGTAAATTATTCGAAAAATAAGAACGGTACAACTTTTTTCATGAGGAGAAAAATATGCGAAATTAGATTTTCACTCAGGATATATATTTCAAAAATTAAAATTGAATACTTTAGTTTCAAGTGCTCAGGGGCCTCCCCACTCCAGCAAAATAATTCTATATCTACTTCTTGCATCCGGCGCCTCAATTATCTATATGGTAGTTAACTTTGAACTTAAAACAAAAAGTAATTACGCAAAAACACAAACGTTTTCTAGATAGAAACAAAAGAATAATTTGTACAAAATAACACAGCTCCACAAAAGATCAAGAAAATTACCCCTGGAGTCTGACTATGTCCATCATATGTTTTCGGGGTCGTTGAATCCAAAGTCGGGGTCCATTTAACCCCATCACGCCAGGATTTTCCATAACCTTAAAAAATAAGCCCAAAAATCCAATAAATCCTCTATCCATTGACCACTCAATCCCAATAACACCAGAACCCCTTAAACCCATAAGCCCTTAACCCCATAACCTCAAAATGCCATAACTCCAAAACCTACGAACCCGGTAAAAAAGAGGCATATGCGCGTTGAAGCCCTGGAACACAGTATGTTCGAGCTATGCATGCTTCTTAAGTCTGAAGCTCACATTATTCAATAACCCCATAACTCCGAAACCCCATA
>CAKNYM010052841.1:11619-33881 GCA_932195095.1 Andricus curvator
AAAATTTGAAATATTTCTTGATTTTGCTGAAAATTGGTATACAGGGGGTTTTGGGGTCGCTGATCAAGAGCCTGTACTGAGATTTTGAAAATTCAAAATGGCGGATCCAATATGACGTCCAAAATTTGAAATATTTCTTGATTTTGCTGAAAATTGGTTAAAAAATTAAAAAAGTAAAAGTATAAAAAAATCAAAAAACAAAAATACAAAAAACAATAAAAAATAAAAATATACAAAAAAAAGTAAAAATCAAAAATATAAAAAAAAAATACAAAAATATACAAAAAAATTGAATCAACGGCAACAGTTTTGAAGATATGCAATTCGTCATATGAAGTTGGAGGTCACTGTATTGTTTATTAGATTCGTCATCAGCATCTCAGAAACACCTGTATATCAACTTTCAACAAAAAAATAAACAATATATCAAATTTTGACCTCCATCTTGTAATCGGCATTTAAAAATTTTCAAAATCTAAGTTCAGATTCATAATCAGCGACCCCATAAACCCCTTTACACTAATTTTCAACAAAATAACAAAATATATCGGATTTTGGACGCCATCTTGGATCCGCCATTTTGAATTTGCCAAACCTGAGTTCTAATCCGTCATTAGCAAATCTAAAAACCCCTATACATTAATTAACAATACAAATAATACAAAAATATCCATTTTCGGTCGCCATCTTGGATCCGCCATTTTGAATTTTCAAAATCTGAGTACAGATTCTTGATCAGCAACCCGAAAAACTCCTGTATACTAATTTGCACAAAAATCTGGATGAAATTCACGCTAATAATGAATTTTTATCAAATATAATAATACTTGAACTTCCTATGATCATAAAACTACAAAAAATGTCGATTAAATCAATGAAAAACTACTGTAAAATCGCAAAAAATAGTATGAAAACAGGTGGGAATACTTATTCCCACCATGCCAAGAACAAAAATTCCAGAACCATGATCAACATTCAAGGACTTTTCCAGGTTTTTCCAGGTAAAAACGAATTCAAGGACTTTTCCAGGTTTTCAAGGATTTCCAGGACACTAGACACCCTGATTAAAATAAAGTGAACTTATTTAAAAATCATTTTAATAATTAGATTGGATAAAAAGGTAATGGATTGAAAAAACGAGAGTGAAGGAATGACCGCAAAGATAACAAATTCAAGTATAATATTTTAATTGCAATAATGATGAAGTACAGATGCTTTTATACAGTATGTATAGATAGAGTCGTTATTATCGACGTAAATATACTTAATCAATCAGTAAGATTACTATCGCTTATAGTGACAGAGATATGTAGACTATGTATTTTTTAAAAGTCGAGGGAAAAAAGAAGCAGAGCCCCATCCTGGTGTCGTGTAAATAGTAAATAGTAAATACAAATAAGGAACGATGCAATTATTACAGGGATAAAAACGTCTCTTCTTAGTAGATAAATTTGTGAATGGGGTGGAGGAATAAAAGTGTGCGTATCATTTTTATTTTTAATCCGATGGGACGCACGTGTCGGATCGCTGAATTCGCTATCGAGTACCGTGAAATCGTAACCGATGATTATAATTCCATTTAAAAGTTTCGAGTAACGTCTTTCTCGCTATTTATATATTTAGTACATATTTATGTATATAAGAGACCTTTACAGAGACTTCATCTTAATTTTTTTTACAAAGTTTTATCACCTAATGAAAATTTGTACACAGCTTCATAGAATTTCATTAAATACACTCTCAACATTTTTCCTTCCTCACACTTTGGCTTCTGGACTATATCAATTTTGGACTATCAATTTTCATACAACTTCTCACTTTTTAATTTTTATCGAAAATTTACTTTCTTCCATTCCATTTTCTCTTAACTAGTTATCATTAATTTGATTCTCGTAATTGTCGTAGTTTTTTAAATAAATAATATAAAAGTCTAGCACGCCAATCTCAAACGGGAAGGAGTAAAGAGGATAATTCGATACCTCCATGTTTTAAAAAATCTCTCACGGAGTATACAGGGTTTGTATAAAAAGTATAGGAAAAAGTTTTGCAAAAATAGATTTATTTCAGACATTGCTACAAAACCTTAAAATTCTTCAAAGTACATCCCTTGAGCGTCGAAACACTTTTGCCAGCAGCTTTTCCACAACTCGAAGGCTCCCTGATAGGCGGATTCCAAAAGGTTTGGCAATTTGAAATTTCGCACCTGCTCCAAGGTGACCGAGAACCTGACGAAAAACGGAGTCGAGACGATTCCTCAAACCCCTTACAGTCCCGAACTGGCCCCAGCAGACTTTTTTCTATTCCCAAAAGTGAAATCCTGACTCAAATGACACCACCATGGGACCCTAAGTGCCGTCAAAGAAGCTTGCACGCGTACCCTTAAGGACCTTCCGGAATCCGCCTACCAGGGAGCCTTCGAGTCGTGGAAAAGCCGCTGGCAAAAGTGTTTTGACGCTCAAGGGATGTACTTTGAAGAATTTTAAGGTTTTGTAGCAATATCTGAAATAAATCTGTTTTTCCGAAACTTTTCCCGATACTTTTTATACAAACCCTGTACGTCTGAAACAATGATTTCAGATAATTCAAGGAATTGAAGGTATTCAGAAGATTTCAAGGAAGTTCCAAGGATTCAAAAAAATTTGACCTACACTCCAAAAAAGTTTCTTTTAACATCGAGGTATCGAACTACTTGGGAATATAAAACATTAACTCTCGAATAAGCTTTCGCGCAATAGTTTTACGTCTTAGGTTGGACTTATTTAATCCACTTTAAACAAATGAATCGACTAGTAATCTAAAATTTACAAATTCTTAAGTACGTAAAGATCCAAGGTTTGATTTTCGCTTTCGTCGATCGATCGACCTTTGATGCAGTTCGATTCTAAGATCCGTGAAACAACAGATAATACTTGAACCTACATCAGATAATCTCAAACTAGAATCAGCGTCGCGGAAGACGATGATCTTTTGGCTACGTGGAAACCTCGATCACCGGCTCCGCCGTGTTGTTATTGAGCAGCTTTTGCTTGTCTCTTAAGTTAAGATCAAACTGAGGTGAGGCAGATTCCTTAGGAATTGGAGACAAGGCGTCGCCTTCTTCAATCGGCGAAACCGCACCCTCACTATCCTCATCATCATCAAAGTCACCCTTAGGATCGTGCATTTCATGCAGTCTTCCTGGCAAATAAGGATGGTGAGGAAGACCGTATCCTTCCCCTCCGTAAGTAACCTTTCCCATAAAAGATCTTATCTCATCAAAATAGGTATCCTCCCTTTCGTTATCGTTGCTACTTCCTGGAGAGTCAGCTACAACAACACCACTTCCATCATCAGCTTCGTGCTTCTTCAAATGACGATCCAAATTCGTTTGTTGTCCAAAACAACGATCACAGAGAGGACATTTGAAAGGTCTCTGCTTATCATGAATGTTTCTGACATGTCTTTGGAGATTGCTAGAGATGCTGAACGATCTTTCACAGTATTTGCATTTGTAGGGTTGTTCTCCAGTGTGTGTTCTTAAGTGTCGTGTCAAATTGGCAGATCTCGGAAATACTTTTCCACAGAATTTACAGGAATACCTGTCCTTCATCTTCCCATGGTTATGATGATGATGAGGCATCACAGCATCTTGGTAAGGTTTGACACTAGGATAACCTCCCATAGAGGGCCTTGCTAGTAGATCATACGTTCCTGGTCTACTATTGAAACCGTTCATCAGTGTCCCTAAAAAAGGAAGCCCACGGGGAGGACCAAAAGGAGGAAGTGGAGGCAGGAGTCGAGATTCTCCGGGACCAGTTGGAGGTGGAGCTCCTGAAAACCCCGCGAAACCTCCAGGTTGGCGGTACATCGCTTCTAGAAACATTGGATGAATTGGTCTAGGATAAGCCATATGTGGTGGATGTTGTTCCGAAAGACTCGTTCTCAGAGGAGTTTTTTCTTTCTCTTCAAAATGTGGTGTTTCTTCAACAGGAATTGGAAGAGGGGAAATTCTAATTTTAGGTGTAGAATCTCTGGAGTCAGAATTGGTCCTTTTTCTCGTCTTCTCCGGGGGTGATTCTTCGACAGACAGAGGGGAAAGTTCCATCTTATTTGTAGAGACTATAGAGTCAGAAGTAGTTCTCTCCCTTTTCCTGGTCTGTACGCTAAGATCTAAAGGTTGATCACTTTCTTCAGGTTTCTCAGACTCTTTCTGTTCCTTCTTCTCATTTTTAGAGCTACCTAGTCTCTCCTCAGGTTCAGGAGTATGAACAGGAGGTCTTGCAGGGGATGGTCTAAAAGTTGAAGTAGCTTCTTCAGCAGTGTATGGAGATACCTTGCTCTGTTGAACAACCCTAGGTGGGGTAAATCGTTCTCTTTTGGGACTCTCACTCCGCTTTTCTTCCTCAACTTTTTGGTGGAAGAGAAGAGGAGAATTAAGGAAGTTAGGTGCACTCGGAAACATTCCATGATAGTGACTCATGAGACTCGTTGGGTAGAAAGGTAGTCCACCAGGTAGGGAAACTGGTGTTCTTGGATAAACCAAAAACGGACTTGTTGTAGATGTTGGTAGCTGAGGCATTGTTCCTGGTGGTCCGGCTGGTGTCGTTGAATCGCAAAATCTCTTGTGTTTCGAGAGGGATGTTGAAGTGCTAAAGGATTGACCACATTTAACACATTTGCTTGGAGTGCGGCAAACCGCGTGCATCCGTTTGTGACGACATAGATTCGAGAACTGCGTGTACGATTTCAGGCAAACCTCGCACTGAAAGGGTTTGACGCTGCTGTGGATGTGGGTGTGTTGTTTCAGTCCTGAACTTGTCGCGAAGGTTTTTCCACATTCGGTGCAAGCGTGGCTTCTGGCTCCGACGTGATGGGACCTGATGTGCCGCTGAAGATTTGATGGATCGGTGAAAACCTGCGAAGTTGCAACCTATTAGCGATACTTGAAAATCAGCCCTGCTTAGAGGGATTCAGTTTGCAATTGCTAAGGTACGAGTGAAACTTACCTTTGGACAATTTTCACAGAGGTATTTTCTAAGGTCGCCGTGGACAATGGCACGATGACGAACGAGAAGTGGTCTCCAGGCGTAGCCACTTGGACAACTTTCACAGCGATGCTGCTCTGCTGGATATCGGTGACAGGTTACAAGGTGGTTGTCTAAGCTGTAAAAGAAATAAGTTTTTTTCATTAATTGATGAGTTCATCAATTGGAAATTAATTAATTGATGGTGGATTGTAATCCATTTATTAATCGTTGTTGTTAATAATCATAATTGAAGAGAGGGTAAAAGGCATATCTAGGGAAGGGAAGAAAAAATGGTGGTATCTAAGGAGAGGGAGGAAAACAGTGGTATGTGGGGATTGGGAGGGAAACAGTTGCATCTCGGAAGGTGAAAGAAAAACTGTCGTAGCTGGGAAGAGAGAAGGAAAAGGGTGGTATCTGGTGGGTAGAAGGTACCAAGTGGTATCTGGGAATGGGGAGAACGTGGTATCCGGGAGAGTAGGTAAAAAAATAGCATCTAAGGAAGGGGAAGGAAAAAAGTGGTATCTGGGGAGAGATAAGTTGATCTTTATTTGCTTATAAGGGTGTAAATTCAAGAGGGTCATAAAAAATGTCCTTGAGACTTATGCGAGGTGGTCAAGGGACATCTTAAGGAGACATTGAGTTTGTCAACCCCCGAAAGTGTAGAGTGAAACCCACTACTCGTAGTGAGATAGTGCCTCTCTAGTGGCGATGTAACGTGCCAGATGAGCTGTAGGCACGCGAAGTGGATGATATTAAGGGGCATTAATGTTCCGAAAACATTTAACGCTTTACAACAGGTGATTCTTTCATCTCTGAACAACCCTTTCCACTTTATTTGTTTCCTTCTGTCAATTTACGTCTTTTTCTTAAGGCAAATTTAATTAGATTTTTATTCAGATTAAATTAAAAATTTTGTTTTGAATTTCTTTTTTGAATCACCAGGTTAAAGTTTTACATTTCATCATCTATTCCCTTCTCAATCCTCTAGTTAAAAATGTTGAATTTCTTCTACGAAATTTTGAATTAAGGTTTTGTATTCCACTGTCAATTTTCATTTTTCTATTATTAATTTCAAATCCTTGAATTCAAAAATTTAAATATTGAATTGTGCAGAAATTGTTGATGTAAGTTGTTTGCTTCAGGCCTTCTCTATCCTAAAATTCAAAGTTTTGACTTTTCTCTCAAATCCTACAATTTAGAGTTTTAAATTCAGTTTTCGAATCTACAATTTAGAAATTTTGTATTTCACTGACAATTTCAAAGTTTTCGTTTTCATTTCAAGTTCTCTAATTTAAACATTTTAATTTTCATTCTCAATCACAGAATTTAATTTTTTGAATTTCAGCATTTGAAATGAGTATACTCTTAAGTCAAAATAGGAGATAAAATTATGAAATGTTGAATTTTAAATTGCTGGCTTAAAGACGAAATTCAAAACTTTAACTTTAAATAATGAATGTTTAATATATATATTTTTTTTTAGAAATTATTGATGTAGGTTGTTGGCTTTAGGGTCAGATGAATTAAAAATAACTGAGTTGCTTCAAACGCTTTGGTACGCAATAGTGGCCCTCATGAGTGAATTTTATTCAATCTTATGAAAATTTGTAAAAAATCTTTGGCATAGTGACGAGATTATTTTCTCGAAAGGAGAAAATCAAGATTTTAACGTCAACACTGCACAATGAAAATTGAGTACATCAACGATTACAAAATTCATTATTGATGGTCAATACAATCCCCCACCAATTTAAAATTTTTTACTTAATATCTATTTTTATTTCGGGAAGCAAAAAATAGGCGAACGAAATAATATCAACCTAATGGAAAAATATCGAAAGTATTAAATCCAAATTTTCAAAAGATTCTCTCTAATACCCATAAAAAATTGATGTTTTTAATAACACACACAAAACTGAAAATTCAGGGAAATATATCGTGAGAAACAGAGAACGTAAAGTCGATGAGTAGTGAAATCAGAGGCATAATTATGGTGGATCGATGAGGAACATTTGACTTTTTGAGGGTGCATAATGGTGCGCACGAACTTCGATAATGCCACGTGTTTCATGACTTATGCCACATAGGTACTACATACACCATAGTGACCAAAAAGCTCGCGTGACCTCTCGCGTAGCCTCCATTCAGATTTTGAGTGGATAACGCACCCGACCTTTGAATTCGCACAGTTAATTATTAATTGACGTTCTAATATCAGTGACACGGACTTCGAGGCCCTTATCTCACCATCTCTCTGGCTACGGTTTTCAAACGATCTTTTCAATCCGAAAGCTTCGTGTTATAACGCTTCTAATCGTCACCAATCGGATTTAGTTCGTGACGAGGTGCTTTAAATTTTTTATCAATTTAGAGAGCTTCGCCAATTGCAGAAAAATGCAATTGAGGATTTTACTTTTCATATTCCATTTTTTTTTTTTACAAGCCAGGAATAGCCATAGCTAATATCATTCATAAACTAGATTACGCATTTTTAAATAAACATAAAAATATAAATTCCATAAAGAAAAAGGTTACAACTCTATAACGATTTACTATTTTGAATTACAATTACTTCTTTAACTTTTAATATGTATTAATATAGGGAGGAGAACATAGATGTGAATTTATTAAAATATAATGAATGATACTTAAATTTTGCAGGCAGCTTAATTTTAATATTCGATCAAGGACAATCATTGGTTCAAATTTATAAATTATTTTCTGTCTTTAATTTATTCTCTGTCTTTTGAATTAAATTATTTATGAATTTTTAATTTTTAATATACTTACACGTCGATATCCTGGAACGGTTTGTCGCAGACTGTACATTTTATATCTCCCTCCTCTTCTTCTCTGTCTTCATCAATTGTTTCACTATGCTGAGAAGCTGAAATAAAATAAAAAATAATCCGTAAGAAACTGATATTAATTTCATTTTCTGAAAATTAAATATCAAAAGAATTTTAGAATAGAAAGATATAAACGCTCTGGAAACTTATTGCTCCTATTCTTTCACGCTCTGGTAACTTATTGCTCCTATTCTTTCACGGTCTCGAAACTTATTGCTCCTATTTTTTCACAATTCTTTAATTAATTTCCAATATTGATTTATTAATTTTTAACATTCTATGATGAAGAAACACTTTTTTTTAGCTTCTGCTGACCTTAATTATTTGAAAATTGAAAAGCTATTCAACTATTAGAGAACACTAAAAAAATCTTTATCTATATTAATAGAAACTCGATTGTTCTTCAATTAAAACTAATTAAAACTAATGAAATAGTCTCTGCTTTTCCCAAAGTGTTGTGAACTGAAGAAAGAACTTTACTTTTGAATTTATTCCTGTTGGTGGGAGTTATGTAGGTAAAAAAACTAATTTAAATATTTTTTACAGTTTTTGAAATGCTATTTTTTAACTTCAAGCATCTTAAATGAAGAGACCAAAAATATTCTTCTTTAATTTCAATAATTCAAACTGTTGAAAAATCTTATTTAAAAATATCCCTCAGGTTTTAATTTAAAAATTTCAGATTTAAGCTATTTAGTTTCCCTCCGTACAATGAATTTGT
This sequence comes from Andricus curvator, assembly GCA_932195095.1. NCBI lineage: Eukaryota > Metazoa > Arthropoda > Insecta > Hymenoptera > Cynipidae > Andricus > Andricus curvator. The sequence goes on from CAKNYM010052841.1 coordinate 20,196, forward strand.
TTAATTGTATATATAATTTGTATATTTATTGAAATTAAACCATTTTCTAAATTATCAATTTGTAAATTTAAAACATAAAAATAAAAACAAATACAAATTTTCTATTTAAAATTAACAATACTTGAGTAACAAGGGTCTATTAGACACGAGTTATCTCCAACGGATCAGCAAATAAAAAACTGTGAAAATTTATGCAGACAGTTAAGATCTCCAGATAGATGACAAAATTGGCCCCTGCAAAAATATTAGAATTACAAAAACTAGAATGTTTCAAACATATTTTGACACCGAGAATTAATTATTTATTGAATTACTAATAATATTGTTTAATTTTCTCGAATGTTTATTAAAATGTTGAAAAAATGAATTTAAAATTAAAAAGCACAATCTTACAAAAAACTTCTTCGAGCAGGTTACAATATTCTCTTATCTTGAATATGATATTTATACTAAATATTATTTTGTAAAAATTGAAGAGACAAGAAATATTTTCCCATTTTCCTGTACAAATAACAACTCACGGAATGAAAATGTTTAATTTGATCAAATTTTGGCTAAAATATTTAAAAATTAATTTAAAATAAAAAGTACAAGCTTACAAAATACTTCTTTGAGCAGGTTTCCATATTTTTTTATCTTGAATATATTTATATTAAATATTATTTTGTAAAAATTGAAGAGGCAAGAACTCTTTCTCCCATTTTCCTGTACAAGTAACAACTCACGGAATGAAAATGTTAAATTTTATCAAATGTTGGCTAAAATATTAAAAACCTCATTTAAAATTAAAAAGCACAAGCTTACAAACTTCTTTGGACAGGTTCAAATATTCTTTTATCTTGAATATGATGTTCACATTATATTATTATTTTGTAAAAATTAAAGACGCAAGAAACCTTTTTCCCGTTTTCCAGTAAAAACCACTAATCTCCGGAATAATTTTTAAATATGGTGTACAAGATAATGATATTTTTAATTTGTTTTATAAATTTGTCTGCAGTGCGCGCTAAGCGAGCACTGATAGTTCCTAGTATAACAAAACTTTGAAAACTTTCTCGCATTTTCCTACACAAAGAACAACTCACCAAAATCAATTTTTTTTCAAATTCTGTTGAAAATGTTTAAAAATTGTTTAAAAATGAAAAGCACAAACACTTGACTGAGCAAATTTGAATAGAACAACTTGATAAAAACTGCACTCTAACGAATCACGATAGGAGTAATTTCGCGTCTAGTTCATCAAACGCGATCCGACACACAACCCTTGATGAAGACAATAGGCAGAATGATGATCCAGTTTGCGCAGTGTGTACTCTATTCCATAAGGTAAATATAGATGGGGTGACCGGAACTGCTTCCTATTGGTAAAAGAGGAGTGGCTGGTCGCGTCCGCCAATAGCAGGTGAGAATGGGAACTCACCCCCGCACTATTCACCCCAAATGTCCCTCGGGGCTGCAAGTCAAATCAGAAAGGAAGGATACGTCAAAACTGCAGGGGGGCATCACTTATAAATCGCACCAAAACCACCTTCGTAACTTCGTTCCACCACCACCTATTCCAGTTTCCGGTTTAAAATGATATGTGCTCTGCTCTCCATTAAATATGGGATGAGATAATTTTACACTGTGTCTTCTCTTCCGGCATACTTTTCCGTTAATTTCAAAAATTGTAAATTTTGAATAAACACAAATTGGAAAGAGTAGGAGAAATCAAAATATATTCTGAAGGCAATTTTCGAACCTACAGATAAAAATAGCAGAATGCCTCTTTTATTATATTTAATTACCCTCTTAATAAATGGAAATATTTTTGAAGAAATCAAGGATGAAAATGAAAAAGCAACAAATCATTTGATCAATCGGTCAACTGGTCGTGATGAAACGACCCTAACAGAATAAAGGTGTAAATCTGCCGCATTATAAATGTACAATAAACCCGGCGACACAAAGACACGTGTCACAATGAGAAGCTGCTTGGTCGAAATATTATATCTGAGGTTGAGCTCCCATTTGAATGTGCCTGTAGGAACTACAACACCCCACGTAGGCGTGTTAAAGCGATTCTGTCTGTCTCCCCCTCCCACCCTCCCAACGTACAAAAAAAAAAGGAAAAATTATCCCGAGGCTGAGCGCAGATGCCTTCGTTGCAAGGGTTGAACGGGGTGGTGCCATTTGTTTGACATCATTATTCCCATTATGACATATCTCTCCCGTTTAGCAAGATTCATTTTAAAAGAACCCTCGCGTATTACTATAAATCCAACCTTATTCGATCAATTGGGTCAATTTGAACAAATTTCATTTTTTTATTTTGAATTATTACCTACATGTCTTCTGGTTAGAGATTGCAGAGATTATTTAATTTATTTAGAAGCTGTCAATTTCAAGAAGAATGTTCGAGAAGCATGAAGGAAGATAAAAAAAAACAACTAGGAATGTTGCTCTGAATCAGTCGGACAAAGTCTGGAAAGTCTATTCTTCTTATCAGGGGTATCTATTATCAATATTACAATTGAAAGCATGTGATTAAATTCATCTTATACTGCACAATTACTGAGAAACATTCACTAAAAGAGACGATGAACATCGGTTTCACGAATTTTGCTCATCTAACGATGTTATCGGATTAGAGCATTGTGAATTTAAAAAAATGTTAACCAATCTTTCTGGAAATTTATTTATACTGAAAACTTTGTAATTGCAATACTGAAAAACAGTCACTCGAAAAGATGGTGAACAGCGTTTCCACAAATTATGCTCATCTAACCATGTTAACGGATTGGATAATTTTTTTTTAAATTTTAACCAATTTCTCTCAAATTTAACTTATACTACACAAATATTGAGAAACATTCGTATCAAAAGATGATGAACATCGTTTTCACAAATTATAGGTGCATCGACCCATATTACCGGATCGGAACATTGTAATTTTTTTTTACACTTACATTTTAACCAGTTCCTCTGAAATTTAAATTATACTGCATAAACACTGAGAAAGATTCACTTCAAAAGATGGTGACCATCGTATTTACAAATTATATCTTTGACCTAATCATATTATCTTATTAGAGCATTGCAAATGTTTCTTTTTTTATTTTAAAAACTTTCTTCAAAATTTGAATTTCACTATACAAATACTGAAACACATTCATTCCAAAAGATGACGAACATCGCTTTTACAAATTATATTCATGTAACCATGTTAGCATTGTAACAGTTTTTTTCAAATTCCAACCAATTTCTCTGAAATTTCACCTATATTGCACAAAAAAGAAAAATTCACTACAAAAGATTTTGAACATTATTTTAACAAATTACACTCATCAAACTATGTTACCGGATTAAAACATTATAATTTTTCACATTTCAACCAGTTTTCTCTGAAATTTAACTTATACTGCATAAATGCTGAGAAACATTCACTTCAAAAGATGATCACCATCATTTTAACAAATTAAATTTTCAATCTAACCATATATTATCGGCTTAGAGCATTGTAATTTGATCAGATTAGAACCATGTCAGTTTTTCACAAATTTTAACCAATCATCATAACTTTACTAAATCATCCTATTATATAGCTTTTAGCCATAACTTTTATAATAGATACCCCTGCTGAATTCAGAATAAAGGATTCTCGAAACGATTTTCCAAATAAATTTATCCGATCTAGTTGAAGCAACATCCGTAATTTTTCAAAAGGGATAAAATCACCTTTTTTAGATAGGGTCGTTTAAAAATGAGTTCTCTCTTTCTTCCTACCCATTTCAAATGGAAGGGATACTTTAGTGTCTTAATTAATTTTCAGAAATGAACAGGGTCGCTTAATTGCTTCGGTAAGTTGCTCCACTAAAATTGTCCCATAAAAATGGGCTCCTTCCTTAGGATTTTATAATCGGCATTCCAAGCACGCGGTATCATTAGGATAAATATTTTAATTGCTGCGATAAAAGGGCAGTAGTTTTAATGAAGAAATTTTAAGAAATATTCAGAATTCGAGTATATTATAAAAATTACTCAAAGATCAGATTTTGTTTTATTTGAATAGAGAACAGTTGAGGACGACGTTATAATGGGCAAACATTTGTCCGGAACTTGTGTCCGTTTCCGGAACAGCTTGAGTGGCGACTTTCCGCCGCAATATAATTGTAACAAAACCCTGCTCGTCAAAACATCAGTATCCATATATTCAATTTCAATCTTTCATTTGTAAATAAATCTGACACATTAAACAATAATAATGTAAACTTTTTATTTGAAACAAAAATAATTTGTTTATTTTAAGAATAAAGAAATATAAATTTTACTCATCGTCTGGTGATAATTAACAGGATAAGAATAAAGGGAAAAACATCAGCTCTAATAGTCTCTTCGAAGTCGCAATAATTAGCAAACGAAGTTATCGTCCAAGTTTGACAATAAGCTGTTTTAATTGTTGCGACATCTGGATGTCGCATAACCATTCCCCTTTCCAAACCTGGAACCATCGAGCGAGACAATTGTCGAGCAGAGAAAATCATAAACCTTCCAGTTTGAGGCATTCAATTAACGAGATCGTAAAAATATAACCTAATTCATAAACAAATTTCTGAATCGTTAAAATGAATCCGGAAGGTTTTATATTATGTTTTACGATGCAAAGAGTATTTCTGGAGCTATTATTGAAGGATTTTAATTCCAAACACTCAGATTAGGATATATTTTCAGGGCTACTATGTTACTATACATGCTACTATTTTTCTACTACCCTGTATAGTTATTTGTTTTTCAAAGGATTGGATTTAATAAAAATGCTATACTTTCATAATTGTGGTAATTTGAAGGGGATGCTGTTTCATGCCTTGAAAAAGGGTGTGTCTGCGACTGGCAGAGGCTGTTAATATGAATTATGGTTTTGATTTTCCGCCATAGTTTTTCAGTGAAATACACGCGTAATTCGCGTTTCTTGCTCCCGGCCCTATCTTTCGTCTCACTTTCTCGACGTCTCTATTAGGGCATAGAGATAATTTATGACTCTCATTGTCGATTAACACGCGCGCAACCGGGCTCACAGAGAGTTGAGGGAAAAACATACGCGGATCAAAAAAGGGGTACAACACAAAAGGCGCACGCGACACTTTTTTTTCGAGGTGGGAGGGATGATGCTTTTTGCATCAGACCCGAAACCAACCCTATCTGATTCATCCCATCGGCCTAATGACGCGTCTGTTTGACGTTTGGATCAATTTTATCATGCATTTTTTAGGGAAGCGTGCTTGCCTTTTATCCATTTCAGTATAATTCTTAAACAATTAATTGTCGTTTGAAAGAGGACTTGAAAATTGTTTTATTTTAAAGTAATCTTAATCATCTTTTGTTTGTTATCTAAATTTGTTGATAAATTCTATAATATTTATAATTTCATGAATTGGTCGTTGATGTTGCAAGGTTCAAAGAACAATGATTCCGTTACTTTTTCCCATGCAACGGCGTGCAACCGACTTGGCTGGGGGTAACGTTGGAGGATCCCACCTGTTGACTTTCCGCAGCATGCCTTCGACATTCTTATTAAACTTTAAATTAGCATAATTTATCAAGCCACCTGACAACCGGAATCAGAATGAGTTGCTAAGAATTAATAGATTCGGCGCTTCCATTTCCGATCAGTCCGAAAATAATTATCAGCAGCAATCAACTTTTTCATGAGAAAATTTGATGTAGGTCCGCTCCCTTAATTTAAAATTTTCAAATTATTTTGACAACCGAAAGCTTTTAAATTGTCTGATAAATTATGTTGACAGTGATGTTTAGTGATGAAGCTTTATGATCTGATTTTGGTGCTTAGTTATTAAACTAATTACGTCACCAAAGTTGTCTTGGCATTCAAATTTTCCACAAACCAAAACAATGATCGCAAAACATTACTAGCAATACAAAAAGACAATGGAAAACAACACGATCTTCTTCTGTCCGTAAATGCTAACAATACATTTTTTTATATAACAATCAACTTTTTCATGAAAAAATTCATTGTAGATCTGCTTTCAAACTTTCAAAATTTTCAATTATTTTATTAAATATTATTATTTAGTACAAAAAAATGCTGGTTTGATTAGTGATCATTTGGGTGCGTGATTCGAAAGTTTTTAAATTGCCCGATAAATTATGTTGCCAGTGATGTTTTGTGATGAAGTTTGATACTCATATTTTGTTGCTCAGTTTTTAAACAAATTATACTACCAAAATTTTCTTGAAATTCAAATTTTCTGCTAAGGAAGCAATGATTGCAAAACATCACTAGTAATACCATTTTGAAGACAATGAAAAAAACACAATCTTCTGTCCATAAATGCTTGCACTAAATTTTTTTATATAACAATCAACTTTTTCATGAGACAATTGAATGTAGATCTGCTCCTTCACTGTCAAATTATTTTATAAATCATTATTATTCCGTACAAAAACAACATTCGTTTGGTTATATTATTTTTAAATGATCTTGATTTGAGTTGGTTAAATTGTGAGTGATGATTTCGGTGGGACAATCGAAAGTTTCGGAAGTTTTATGATCTGACTTTTTTGGTTGGTTGTTAAACAATTTATATAAACATAGTTATTTTGAAATTCTAGTTTTCCGCAAATCAATCAATAATTGTAAAACATCACTAGCAATACAATTTGTAAAGACAATGAGAAAAACACAATCTTCTTCTGTCCATAAATTCTGGCACTCCATTTGTTAATATAAAAAACTCTTTATGAAAAAATGCAATAGAGATCTACCAAATAATCCAAATTATACCAAATAATAATAAAATTATTTCTAATTGGTTTTGGCTTTAGTTGGTTTGATTGTGAGTGATCATTTAGGCGAGAGATTCGAAAGCTTTAAACTTGCCCGATTTTCGAATTTTAAATTCTTTTTTATCAATTTTCTCAGTTTTTATTGGATTGTTGAAGTGACTTCCGTAGGTTGGAGTATTTCGAGGTCGACCGCATCCTCATTGTCTAAATTCACGGCGTGCCGCTTGAAATTAGTCGAGGCTAGAGGACGATTAACGTTCAGCTGGGGGTTGGTCGATCTGGGGCGCATACAGTGGGGTCGTGCCCGGTTCCCATGAAGGTCCGTTGGGGGCCCATCGTCGAACCATATGGTTTAACAAGTGTACTTGGAGATTTAAATAACCGTTGAACGATCGCTTCTTGTTTAACACACCTTTACTTTCTTATCATTCCCTACTGTGAAGGAAAACTAATTTTTTCCCACTGTCGACTGCTATTACTAATTTCACCGGAAATAAATATTGACCATCGGTATTGTGTCGACTAACTCGAGAGATTGGAGAGGAGGTAAAATAATTTTGAGCTACCCAAAATGCGTTTTCTTTTTAAATAAAAGAGCCCAAAAATCGGCATTGGTGCACAAAATTATGACATAAAAAAAGTTTTTGAATTCTATTGTAGAGGTGCTAGCAGAACGGACCAGCTTAGAATCTTCACAGTTCTTCCAATTTGTGCTGATCTATAACTTATTGAATAACATTCTAAATGTTGCTTTTAATAAACTCTCCAGATAAGGAACGCAAAATTTAATATCAATTTATAATCTTCATAGACAACGCGTAGATAAAGATTTTGAAATTGAAAAAGCTAATTATGAATTTGAAAAACCCGTATTTGTGTCGACTGACTCGAGCGATATGGAAAGGAGGTAACGTGAGTGGACAATAATTATCAGCCACCCAAAATTTGCTTTCTTTTCAGATAAAAGAGCCCAAAAATCAGCATTGGTGTCTAAACATTTTTTGTTATCAACAAATAAGCTTTCAACAAAATATCATTAAGTGTTCAAATCCTATTGTGGTGGTGCTAGCCGAACAGACCAGCTTCGAATCCTCCCAGTTCTTCCAATTTGTGCTAATTTATAATTTATAAAATAAAATTCTAAAGTGCCGCTTTCAATTAACCCTCCAGATAAGGATCCCAAAGTTCTATATCAATTCAGAATCTTTATAGAGAACGCGGAGATCAAGATTGTAAAATTGAAAAAGCTAATTATGAAATTGAAAAACGTGTATTAGGCATCGGTATTGTGCCGACTCGAGCGATCGGAGAGGAGGTAACGTGAGTGGAAAATAATTGTGAGCTCGTGCTGTACTTATAGATAATCGGGGCGTAATGCACAGGGGTTAATACGCAACGGCCGCCACCAGGTGAATCACGCCAAAGTCACGGGGCATGACGAGCGTCGTTACACATAAGTGTATAACATGTCATGTACCTTCACCATGCACAACAATATACCTATGTAGTATATACACCATATATGTACGGAAGCAGTGCAAGCCGTGCTTTTCACGATTCACGATTTGGGATTTACCCTCTGCCGGCCCTCAATCCCTCATCGTCACTCTGAATCTACACCTGCCCCGGGGCTAATCGTATGCACACGAGCTGGGGCAATGTCGATTCCTATCGGCTCGCAAAGTCATAAAGAAAGCCAAGAACGATTTTTCTTTTTTTCTCAAATTTTACTCACCGGTCTCTCGATCGCTTCTGTCCTCGGTTGTATTTTCTCCCAACAAGTCCGGGAGTTGAAGAGGTTCACGAAGTCCTAACAATAACTCCTCACCGGCTGCTACTTCTCGCACTGTCTCGTATACGACCTGCAAAAAATTGTTTATCTGATTACACTTTGAAAAAAAAAATTTTATTAAAAATAACTGACCTAATTTTTGGTATTCTCAATTTTTATTTTCGATGATTTTCACTGTTTCAAATTACCAGTTGCCTAATGTCTAAGTTCAGTATAATTACATCTGCACTCACAGACTATCATTAATTCTATTATTATTCAACTCACTTATCATTTACTATTATCACAAAAAAATTCTTGACCATTGTGAATAACTGTTCAAAACATTATAATATTTTTTTTTTAAAGAAATTGTAGATGTGCTTCAGGTTCAGGTGAATTGAAACCAATTAAGTTGTTTCAAAACATTTCGGCACACAATGGTGGCCCTCATCAGTGAGTTTTACTGAATCTTATAAGAATTTGTACCAGATATTTGGCATAATGACGCGATTATTACATTGACCTTGAAATCTTGCTTTTCTCTTCTAGAGAAAATAATTGCGTCATTATGCTAAATATCTGGTACAAATTCTTATAAGATTTATTAAAACTCACTGCTAAGAGCCACCTAAAGGACCCTAAAGCCAAAAACTTAAATCAAAAACTTCTACAGAATTTAATTTTTGAGGGTCAATACAATCCCTCAGCGACTATTATAACAAATAATATTATGCTAATTCATAAATAGATATTACTGAAAATTACGAAAAATTGTGATGTGAAATAATGAAAATTATGGCAAATTATAATTCGTAAAATAAACATTATGGAAAGTAGAATTAAGGAAGTATTTTATATATAAATTTGATGAAATGGGTTTTGGTCAGAAAAATCAATGATTAAAGATGTAATCGATTTTTCCTATACTAGCCTAAATCATTTGTCTCGTATCAATATGTTGTTTATAATCTGTTTTCCCTTAGAAAAAGTCAAAACTAATGTCACGTCGATAGAAAACAGCACACAAAATCAACCTAAATTTATAAAACAGAAACTATCCTAAAATCCTTCAGCAAATTGTTTTATACTCCCCTAATTTATATTTTTATTATTCATTCATTTAGTTTTATTTCCTTATATAACAGCTATCACCAGTTAGTCAATGGATACTAATTGAAATTTGCAACTTTTTTATTTTACTTTTTTTAAGTTTGCAAGTTCTTGATTTTTTTCTTTAATCTGACATCAACATCAAAACCAAAAAACTATTCATAGTAGCCGACTTTATGTGAACACATACGGAAATGCTTACCTTGTACCTTGTCTGTAGAGAATTATCCATATCCAAAGTTCGTCACAGAATAATTTAAAAACTGTTTGATAAAATTAAAAGTGCGAAGTTGATAAAACTTTGAGAAATTGATTTTAAGCTAATGTTGTATCCATTGAACGTGAGGGATACAAGACTATACATTTATCCTCAAACTATCGTTACGACCCCTATCGGTTCATTATGATGACTTTAGGCACTGATAGAGCGTCCTGACCCATTCCCAGAACATTTTCAGGGGTGTTAGGAGTTAGGAAACTACCCTATCGTCTATGTCTATATCTGTATATAGTCCCTTAGGGTGACTTAATAAATAAACACCCTGTATACAAGTAGCTTAGGGCACACCCACACAGCAACATCTACCATGTGGCTTGGTTCACAGCGAGAAGGGGCTCACTCTTCTTCCACTGCAGTTAACTTGATAACCCTAAATTAACATTACGACCTAACTTTTAACACTATGCATATTTCAAGAAGAGAAAATACACAGGAACTTCTCCCCAGATACTTTTCTAATTTCCTATTCATTAAGATACCGACGTTATCCTGAATCAAAATATTGACAATTAGTACGTCATAAAGGTAATTAAATTAACTTCATTCAAGGATGTACTAAAGTTAGAGAAGAGAACTAAAGGCGACCTTCTTTTTAGAATTAACAAATCCCAAAAACGAGATTGTTTTGGATTCAAAACGGTACAAGTCAACCCACGAAAAATTACAAATTTACTTTTGGTAAACATTTGAAAATTGTAGCACCATAAGGGACCATCAAAAACTATCAAACAAATAATAAATGAAGACTTAAATACCTACTTATGGCCGGAAGTCATCAATCCCTATAATTTAATCAATTCCCCGTATTCGTTTGCATCATAAAATAAATAATTTAAGAGCATATGTCGAATCAGTCAAATTTGTTCGTGATGGCTCGTGCCAAGTTAAATTCATACGAACTTCTGTCATTCTGTTACTAGGGAAATTAGTTGCAACTGAGGGTCAACAAAGCGTCAGTTGTTTCATAAGGTTGTGAATTACCCGAAAATACAAATTGTAAAGGTTCCAGTCATCAGTAGCATATTGATTATCGACAGATTGCTAAATGAGTATATTACAACTCATTAGATATTCTTTACATTTCCAGGTCAACTGGTTCTCTAATAGGAGGACCAAAATAGGTCTGTTCATGAAATATCAAAATTCTAATTACCTCTCCTCCGATGAGAACATGTCGCATGTTGACTGTATGTGGACTAGCTGTGCTTCGAACGTACTTGAGCCAATTACTTGATTCGTGGGAGGCATCAAACCATCCCCTTGCTCCACTTCCTGGAACTCGAACCTTTAACAAATCAAATTAGATAAATTAAATATTTTTGTGTAATTACATGATTATTTTAGGGGGGTTTGGACATCACTAAGTCGCTGTAGATAGTGGTTCTTTTTATTTTTTTGAAAAACTAGTGGAGCAATTTGTTTTAAACTTTGAGAATAAATCAAACATGCCAAGACACTACGTCAACAAGTTTGAGCCATCTAAAACCTTTAAAAATATTTATGCTTATAATTATTATTGCTAAATTTTTAACAAAATAGTTACAATTTCAACAATTTCATTAAATTTCCAAAAAAATAGATGAATTCTTAACCAGATACTTGAATTTTGAACTTGCAAAGATAAATTTTACGCCAAATAGTCGAATTTTCAACCAAACTACAACCAAAAACAATTTCATTTTCAACAGAAGAAAATGAATTTTCAATCCTAATATGTTTAAAGAGACGAATGTTCAACAAAGCAGTTGCGTTTTTGGCTACAAAAGATTAATTTAAAAAAAATAGTTACATTTTTTTTCTACCAAGAATCGAAGTTTTGAGAACGACAAAAGAACCAAACGCTAGAGAACGACACATGGTCTATAACAGGGTGGTCGCAAAACTTAATTTTTAAAATTCCCTAATTTATCCTGACCAACTTTTCATTTTTCCCGACCATTAATATTCAAAGACCAGAATCTTAATCTTGTAGAAATTTGTACATAGATTCTTTTATTAACGCAATAGAACAATTTCAAATCCAAATTAAAAAATTTCAATTCGATTATCCTTGACAGTTATTTCAAGTGCCTCTTATAAAAATTCCCTGACTTTGGCGAGATTTTTTTTGAAATTCCTGACTTTTCCCTGACTATTGCCTGATTTCCAGATTTTTCTGGAAAACTGCAACTGGACATTTTTTCCTGTTTATGGAATAAATAACAATCGCTGTTTCATGAGGCAAAAAGCTCTTCTTCTCAGGAAAAATTAATCCTTCCTAAATCTTATTGTATTAATTCTTAATTGGTTACGCAATCTTGATCCTTAACACAAAAAAATCATCTTTATTAATATTGTTCAACAAATGAATCTTTAATTAAACAGCATGGATTAATTTTTTCTGAAGAAGAGAGCATGTCGTCTCTCGAAACGTCTATTTTCTTAAGGTGCTTCAAACGATTCGGTTTTTAGAATAATACAAAATAAGTCTACAAGAATGAATCGTTTGATTTAATATTTTTACCACATAATCTAAAGGCTTACACATGTGCATGACTAGAGCCCTTTTTCCGAAAAATGCTCTTGTTTTTTTTTTGTTAATTAGAAATATGCTGAATTTTCTGCGCCTGAAAACGGGCAAAGCCCCACTGGGAGTGTACCCATGGTAAACCGAAAACAGGCGCTCACCGTTTCAAACTGCGTTTCAATCAACAACAAAAAAACAAGACCATTTTTCGAAAAAAGGGCTCTAGTCATGCACATTTCTAAGCCTTCAGATTATGCGGTAAAAATATTACATCAAACAATTCATCCTTGTAGCCGTATTTTGTATTATTCTAAAAACCAATTCGTTTGAAGCACCTTAAAGGACCTTCTCTATGCCATCGAGGTCTTTTGAATCTGATGTATTACATCCAGAATATTATTTGTAATAATTATTGTAGACTCTTTAGATTATGTTTTTCAATTCAAGCGATACATTTTTAAATATCGAATTTAGACTATGGTCTTTAGAGCTGAACATTGGGTTTAACGGACTGTCGCTTTTCTTCCCACCATCCCCCTTCCCATTATATTGCATGTAAGGGGTTTCTTTTGCATCTGGATACCGCGAGTCCCTACTTTTAGGGCGAGTCAAGTGATTTTCCCAATTGTCTTGCAGCACACGGTTTTGGGACGCATGGTTGACCATGCGTTTCACCCTGATCCACCCTCAGGACCACTTCGTAGTTCTCTCGATCCTCAACCCTCTGTAGAACGATCATCGAATTTCATCGTTATCCTCGCGCCCCCACGTATACTTTGCACTTGCTGCCGCTTCGTTGACCCACGATCACAATTTTAATGGACTTCCTCGGTTCTTGCTTAATTGGGAGTAGCTCACTCTAAGATACACCAACTACCTCAACAACACCAAACCAGCAGTTCACGAAATTAAATTTAGGATATTCAATTCAGAATCAATCAAAATTTCAATTGAGCTGGCTGCAAGGAGAGCCTACTTGCATTTCTAGAAGTCACTTGTTTTTCATTTGTTCTTCATGAAGTTTTGTGCAAAACAAATGAAAAACAAGTGACTTATGAAAATACAAGAAGGCTGTTATTGCACCTAATCGTTTAATTCTTCTTAAAAGAAGTTCATGAAATGAAATTTCGGATATTCAACTCAGAATAAATCAAAATTTCAAGCGAGCTGGCTGCAAGGAGAGCCTACTTGCATTTCTCGAAGTCACTTGTTTTTTATTTGTTATTCATG
>CAKNYM010052841.1:33891-79575 GCA_932195095.1 Andricus curvator
TTATTTGTTATTCATGAAGTTTTGTGCAAAACAAATAAAAAACAAGTTACTTCTGAAAATAGAAGTAGGCTATTATTGCACCCAATCGTTTAATTCTTCTTGAAAGAAGTTCACGAAATTAAATTTAGGATATTCAATTCAGAATAAATCAAAATTTCAATTGAGCTGGCTGCAAGGACAGCCTACTTGCATTTCTAGAAGTCACTTGTTTTTAATTTGTTCTTTATGAAGTTATGTGCAAAACAAACGAAGAAGAAGTGTCTTCTGAAAATGCAAGAAGGCTGTTATTACACCCAACCGTTTAATTCTTCTTCAAAGTCCAACAATCAAACTCAACAACGAAATCCTTGAAAATAAAAGAAACAAAGAAGACAACGATCAAATTTGGACAACACACTCTTCAGTACCTCAATTAAAATTTTTTTCAAAAAGGCAAGACAATATTATTCTTCCGAAACATCAGATTTTTTTAATGAAGCAGTTTTTCTGGGTCAGCTAAAAGTAACATATTCATATTTGCCGCAAAGCGCAAACATTTATCTTAAATCATGACGTTCATTCTAAATACCCTTTAAAACAGAGCAAAAATTGCAAAATAAATTAATTTTCAAATAAAATTATGAATCTTCAACTGGAATAGTGGAATTTCAAACCCAACAGATAATTTTCTAACTAAAATGATGAATATTTAACTGAAATACTTGAATTTTTACCAAAAAGATGAATTTTTAACCAAAAAGATGAATTTTCAAACAATAAGATTAATTTAACTTGTTGCAAAGCCTATATTGGAGAAACCAGGAGTGCGGCGAGCCAACGTGTAAAGGAATATGAGAGTGAAGTCAGGCTGCAACACCCTAATAACATCAATAGGGATAATGGATATAATATCAATCAGATTTGGCTTTCCGTCCTCCCGGGGTTTTTAAAAAAGCCTTGATTGATCCGGGAGAATATAAAATCCCTGGTTCTTGTGCCAAGGTCCATATTGGAGAAATCGGGAGTGCGGTGAGCCAACATGTAAAGGAACATGAGAGTAAAGTGGTGCTTAAACACTTTAATAACATCAATAGGGCCAATGGATATAACACCAATCAGATTTGGCTTTCCGTCCTCCCGGGGTTTTGAAAAAAGTCTTGATTGATCCGAGAGTATATAAAATCACTTGTTCTTGTGGCAACGTCCACATTAGAGAAACTGGGAGCGCGGTGAGCCAACGTGTAAAGGAACATGACAATGGATATAACACCAATCAGATTTGACTTTCCGTCCTCTCGAATTTTTTAAAAAAGCCTGGATTGACCAATCAAATTCGACCAGTCCCCAATATGGGATCATCGTGGAGATCGATGTGCACACTATTGAAACCCGAAAAAAACTTCTTTAAATTCAAATTTATTTGAATTATTCTTATCTTTCAAATTTCCTTCCTTAAAAATAATGTGTAATTCCTCGTGTCTATGATTTCCCATCTTTTATTATGGCACACAATATTTTCAGGAGAATTCCCATAAGCTCTCAGAATTTCTCGCTTAAACTCTGAAGCGCCGTTAATGAATACGACGATTCGTCACCGTCTGTCAAACTGCAAAGAATATCAAGCCATTAAAACGTCACTATTGTCGATGATTTCAGCACGTTTCCACTTTTCCACGAGGGTGCCGTTTCCCGATACAAACTTTAGGGGCGCGAGTAACCAAATTTTAGGGGAATCCCCTGAATATTGAATCTAAATGATTACACTTGCAGAAAATGACTCGTAATGTATAACATCCAGATCAAGTGGAAACAGGTTCTTCTTGAAAATGAATAGTATTGTCAAAAAAAAAGTAGATTGTTTTTTTTTTTAATTATGGATTTCAGCGAAATTGATAGAGATTGAGGAAATGGAATGGATTCGGAGACCCATAAAAAATATGAAGGAATTTCATTTGTTTAGTGAAAAACAATTGGCTTTATTACATATAGAATTTTTTAGAAAATGCAAGGTTCCTAGGGATTTCCAAAAGAAGATTTCTGTCATTAATAAGAAAGTATTTTTTGGTTTGAACGACAAAAAAAATTATAAGACCTTTCATGATTTCACAAAAAATGACCAAATAAGCCCGGATGGAGAAAAAAGGTATTTCTACCAGAAGTGTTCTACCAGAAAAAAACGAATTTTCTACAAAAAAGTTTAGTTACAACCAAATAATTGAATTTTCAACTAAGATGATGAACCATGAAGCTAGAAAATTATTTTTGTATCAATTTTGATAAATTTTCAAGCAAAAAATTGAAGTTAAATTTTCAGTTGAAAAAATTTGTTTCCACCAAACTGATGAATCTTCCACTAGAATAGTTGAACTTTCAACCAAAAGGATTAATTTTCTGACAAAAATAAAATTTTTCAACAAAAAAAGATTAATTTTCAACGAAATAGTTAAATTTTCAGTCAAAAAAATTAATTTTCCATCAAACTGATGAATTATCAAATGAAATAGTTGAATTTTAAACAAAGAAGATGAGCTTTCAAATAAAATGAACAATCTTTAACTGGAATAGCTGAATTTTCAACCAAAAAGATTAACTTAAAAAAAGACATTTTTCAACCAAATAAATGAATTTTCAACGAAACAGTTGTATATTCAAGTATAAAAGACAAATTTTCAACCATATATTGAATTTTGAACTAAGAAAGATCAATTTTTAACCGAAAATAGAAGATTTCAATTTTCTGTTGAAAAAATTGATTTTTCACGAAACTGCTGAATCTTCATCTGGAATAGTTGAATTTTCAACCGAAAAGATAATTTTTCTACCGAAAAAGACGATTTCAACAAAATAAATGAATTTTCAACTAAAAAAAGACAACTCTTCAACCAAATAGCTGAATTTTGCACTAAAAAAGATCAATTTTTAACCAGAAATAGAATAGTTAAATTTTCAGTTAGAGAAAATTAATTTTCCACCAAACTTATGAATTTTCAATCAAAAACGGAATAGTTAACTTTTCAGTTAAAAAAAAATTGATTTTCCACCAAACTGATGAATTTTAAACTAAAATGCTAAATCTTCAAACTACAATAGATGAAATTTTGAACAAAAAAGACAAATTTTCAACTAAAATGATGAAGCTATTGAAATAGTTGCATTTTCAACCAAAAAGATAAATTTTTAACGAAGAAGATTAATTTCTACAAAAAGAGAGATTTTCAGAAAAATACATAGATTTTCAAATAAAAAAAAAATTAATTATCAACCAAAAATTTAATAGTCAAATTATAATATAAAAACATTAATTTTGAACCAAAGAGATAAATTTTCCACTAAAATCATGGAATATTAAATTAAAATAAATACATTTTCAGATAAAAAAAATAATGATAATTTTCAACCAAAAAAAAAACAACTCATAGTGAAAAAAAAGTTACATTTTCAAACAAAGTTATGAATTTTCAATTAAAGTGATGAATCTTTCACTAGAATAATTAAAGTTTGGACGGAAAAAATAAATTTTCAATCAGGAAGATTAATTTCTACCAAAAAAAGACGAATTTTTATTAAAAAAAGATCAATTGTCAATCAAAAATTGAATAATTAAATTTTCAGGGAAAAAAAATTAATGTTCAACTAAAGTGATGAATTTTCAACTAAAATGATGTAATAGGAGAGTCGGGTGTCTAATATATTTTGCCCAAGAAATTTCCTGACAATTTCCGCATTTTTCCTACTTATAAATATAAATATTATATATAAAAAAATATCAATTTATTTTTTTATTTTTCAATCACTTTTTTCATTAGCATAATTCAAAGTTTATGCAAGAATATAAAAGATTCCTTGGTTTGAGATGAATCGATTGACCTATAATATTAATACATTTTATTAAAGAGTAGGTAAGTTATGGTAATTTATATATTTTGAAAATCGGGTTTTTATAGTAAAACTGTTTTCATTAATGTAATTCAAACTCGTGCAAGAACAGAAATGATGTGTTGATTCGAGTCGAATCGACTGACCTATAATATTAATACATTTTATTGAAGAGTAAGGAAGCTATGACAATGCATAATATTTGGAAATACGATTTTTTATAGTAAAACTTTTTTCATTAGCATAATTCAAAGTTGATGCAACAATATAAAAGATTCTTTGGTTCGAAACGAATCGATTGACCTACAATATTAATACTTTTCATTAAAGAGTAGGGAAGTTATGGTAATTTATATATTTTGGAAATCGGTTTTTTATAGTAAAACTTTTTTGATTAACATAATTCAAAGTTGATGCAAGAACAGAAAAGATGTGTTGATTCGAGACGAATCGATTGACCTATGATATTAATAAATTTTATTGAAGAGTAAGGGAGCTATGGAGATGCATAATATTTGGAAATACGGTTTTTTATAGTAAAACTTTTTTCTTCAACAAAATTCAAAGTTGATGCAAGAAGGTAAAAGATTCCTTGGTTCGAGGCGAATCGATTGACCTATAATATTAATACATTAGTTTAAAGAGTAGGGAAGTTATGCTAATTTATATATTTTTTAAATCGATTTTCATAGTAAAACTTTTTTCAATAATATAATTCAAAGTTGATGCAAGAACAGACAAGATGTATTGATTTGAGATGAATCGATTGACCTATAATATTAATACATTTTATTGAAGAGTAAGGGAGCTATGGCAATGCATAATATTTGGAAATACGGTTTTTTATAGGGAAACTTTTTGTCTTCAACAAAATTCAAAGTTGATGCAAGGATGTAAAAGATTCCTCGGTTAGAGACGAATCGATTGACCTATAATATTAATACATTTTTTTAAAGAGTGGGCAAGTTATGGTAATTTATATATTTTGAAAATCGGTTTTTTCTAGTAAAACTTTTTTCATTAATAAAATTCAAAATTGATGCAAGAACAGAAAAGATGTGTTGATTCGAGACGAATCGATTGACTCATAATATTAATACATTTCATTGAAGAGTAAGGTAGCTATGGTAATGCATAATATTTGAAAATACGGTTTTTTATAGTGAACATTTTTCTTCAACATAATTCAAAGTTGATGCAAGAATATAACAGATTCCTTGATTCGAGACGAATCGATTGACCTATAATATTAATACATTCTATTGAAGAGTAAGAAAGCTATGGTAATTCATAATATTTGGAAATATGGTCTTTTATAGCGAAACTTTTTTCTTCAACAAAATTCAAAGTTGATGCAAATATATGAAAGATTCATTGGTTCGAGACAAATCGAATGAACTGCAATATTCATACACTTTATTGAAGAGCAGGGAAGTTATGGTAATTTATATATTTTTTAAATCCATTTCTATAGTAAAAATTTTCTCATTCTAATAATTTAAAGTTGATGCGAGCATATAAAAGTTGTGTTGATTCAAGACGAATCGATTGATCTATGACATTGATACATTTTATTGAAGAGTGAGGGAGCTATGGTAATGCATAATATTTGGAAATACGGTTTTTTATAGTAAAACTTTTTTCTTCAACATAATTTAAAGTTGATGCAAGAATATAAAAGATTCCTTGGTTCAAGACGAATAGATTGACCTATAACATTGATACATTTTATTGGAGAGTGAAAAAGCTATGGCAATGCATACTATTTGGAAATACGGCTTTTTATAGTAAAACTTTTTTCTTCAACCAAATTCAAAGTTGATGCAAGAATGTCAAGGATTCCTTAGTTCGAGACGAATCAATTGACGTATAATATTAATACATTAGCTTGAAGAGTAGGGAAGTTATGGTAATTTATATATTTTGCACGGAGAGAAAACTTGGGGGATTTCTAACAGAAATTCTGGTAAAAATTCATACTATTTCTGATAACTTGGTGACACAGTGGGCTTTCCAGTGAAATATAGTTTCTTGGTTACTATATTTTAATGTGCCCTGTTTTGAAAATATCCACAAATACTTTTTGCGGTAAATAAGAGAAAACTTGAGTAATTAATCTTATAATTCTCGTAACAAATTCTGTGCCTTATACCATATCGTACCGTGCAGCATGGTAATTTTTGTAGAGGTAAATAGGAAGCCTGACCCTCCCCTACTACCTGCAATCCCTTACCGAATAGTACCTTATGCCATGAGCATGGTAATTGTTATAAAGGTACACTGTTAAAAAAATCTGATCGAAATTTAATATACATGTGAGTAAAGTCATTTGCACATACCGTACATTAATTTTAATATACCATCATGTTGTAAAATTAATATACACGTGTATTAAAGTCGGTAAAACAGAATGCGTGAAAACAACAAGTCCTTTGATACCTTCAGATCTTGTCAAATTTTAAAAACTAAAGCAATAACCTTACATTCGTCGACTAAATTCTTACTTACAATTAAAGTGCAACGTACGGGTGGAATTATTCCTAAAATTCGCTGCGAACGTTAGAATTTTAACGTGAGTACAGATGCTTGGAGGTTAGGTTTCTTAATTATTTGTTTAATTGAACTTGTCTCTGAAAAACCAGTGTAGTTTACATTCATCTAGGAGAAAATATTCTTTTTGATCATTTATAATTGAAAATTGCTGCCAGAATTGTTTTTAATTTTTGTAAAGTGCAAATATCGGACTTTTCTGATAAATGATCAATATGCGCTATATGAAATTTAATAACATAGTCTCTTAATGGCGATTCCGTATACCTAGGTTTTAGATTTAATATACAAATGTATATTAAATGTATATTAAAATTGCAAACATTTTTAACAGTGTAAATAGGAAGGATGGCCCTCCCCTACTACCTGCTATTCCTTACCGGACAGTGCCTTATACCATGAGCATGGTAATTTTTCCGGTGGAACTATGGTGAGAGCTACTACTTCAAATATGTTTTTATCCAACAAATTAAGATATTTTCTAGTGTGCCCAATGTAACTTATATGTTAGGTTCATAGTAAAAGGTGCGACCTTATATACCATTTTATACCTAAACTTTTAAGAGTTTTATACTATGGGCACGGTTACTTTTCAGTCCAATTTAAGAGGTATTTAAATAAAAAACTTCATAATTTAACATTTTTGTTGATCATTTATTCGTCTAACAATAAAAATATTATTTAATTGACGTATAACCCATTCAATGTTGTAGGCAAGCTCTTTGTCTTCATCAGATTTCAGGCTGATTTTCAGTAGTGGTATGATCTGCTTTTGAATTTCACTCCATTTCTCCAAAAGCAGATTCCCTTTTTCAGGAAGGACATGGAAAACATTGAAGTCAATGTTAATCTGTAAATCAAACATGAACGAAAAGTTTAATAAAAATGGAAGTGAAACAAATGTATGAAAAATATGTATAACTTTTTAAATATTTATTTTTCTTATAATTACCAATTCCGAGCATTCGGTTGAACCCGAACACTTATAATTCTTGAATTAATCATCGGCTTGTGTTTTGTTGTTGATTAGGATACGTCTCCTAAGTTCATACGTCTTGCTCCACTTTTACAACTGTATTCCACGGTTCTCTGTACTGCTCCAACCAACCTAAGTGTTCTTCTAATTTGTCTCAGGATAGAAGGAAACAAATATTGCTAATAAGCCTGTCTATATCAATGCAAAGGTTATTTTGAAGGAGATAGAAAAGTAGTAGTAATAATTTGAAAGTACCTTGCAATTCAAACTGTATTGGCTGTCGTGCATTATTTTGCATTATAGTTTTCTTTATCTTTTAGAAGACCTTCTCGTCGCATAACACCCTTCACGTAGTTGAAATTTTTTCATAGCTTTCCAGTAGCTATGGAAACTATAGTAGCTATGAGTTGCAGTTTCTTAGGCCAATTTTAAGATGGAGGTATTTGTCCCCAAACCATTATGATAGATAGAACATCTGTTTTAAACACGGTAATATTCCACCTGAGCCCAGCGAAAAATTGACCTGGCCTGTTGGGTTTAACTTCAACAGAATTAGTAATTCTACAAGAAATACTTCGCTCTGAAAATATCATTCATTCCCGCCATCATTAATATATAAGATTTTTAAATTATATAAAAGCTGAAAGATTCAAAATGATTTAATATAAAAAAATGTATTACCAATTTTTTAAAAAGCTAAAAACACAGAAAAAAGTGAATGGCTAAGTTTGCCATTTTGTCGTGCATCATTTGAACTCTGAACGCACTTTTTCTGGAATTCAATAAATACCACAACCTAAAATATCCACGTTTATGATATTCTTTGCACATGTAATGTGAAATGGTAAAATCTACTAAATACCAGCAAATATGCGTTCAGATTATAAATGATGCACGAACAAATGGCAAATTTAGAAATTCACTTTTTTACGTGAATAAACTTTTTTCTCTGAGTGTAATTTTATAAAATTACGATCTTTAAACCCGTAAAAGTACTTCCCTAATTAAAAAAATTAAAAACATTCCGTGTATCTCCCAAACGTTGCTCCAAAATCAAATTGTAAATCTTAAATTCTTCAGGAATATAAAACAGTACATAATAACTCTCTTACCTTTGCAATTTCATCTTCAAAGTGACTAATATCTGAGAACAGGTAATCATCATAATAAATAATGAATAAAAATCACAATAATCACTGTTAATATAAACCGCACGATGTTTCGACAACGAGATGACACGCATAACTGTTTGGTCCAGCACGTTAACACGAAAGATATTCATTGATGGTTACAAGGGATAACATTATTTTCCTTGTATTCTTGTACTATGCTCTATACTTTTTAGAAAAGTTACTAAATAAATTTGAGTCTTTTTACCATTCAAAGTTTGATGAAGAAGACATATTTAAACAATATTTTCTTCTATCCGCTAGGTCAAAGTTTCCCAGGGAGCTTGGAATTATACGCCTACCTGCCAAACTAAAATTGCCATGCTGCGAGGCAATCTTTACAAGTAATACGTTACAGATATTGTATTTCATCGACTGGGAGTAATCTCTAAATTATGTATTACTTAAAGCTCCTGACATTCGAAATGTTCCTTTCCATTTTGAATTATTTTCTAGGCATTTTTTCGAAATTCTACACTAAATGAATACGACTTTATCCAACATGACGTTTAATAAAATGTAATAGAGACAACAAGAACAAAATCGTAGAGTTCATACAAAAATACTCCATAATTAATGTTACTTAAAGCTTTGAATTTAGTAATTTTTGAAAACCATAAATTTTACTATGCCAACAATACAATTCTTACCATTTATTTACGATTTACTGCTATTAGCATTTAAAAAATTGCTCTATTTTAAGAACATTTGAGATTTTTCCCATGCAGTAGAGGATTTACACCCAAGCTTCACTCACTTTTTACCCAATTCCAAAAACCCTGTTTTCTCCGTGTGAGAATCGGATTTTTATAGTCAAACTTTTTCATTAATATTATTATAATATTATTATTTAATATTATTATTATAATATATCAATATTATTAATATAAGTTGATGCAAGAACAGAAAAGATGTGTTAATTCGAGACGAATCGATTTATCTATAATATTCATACATTTTATTGAAGAGTAAGAAAGCTTTGGTAATGCATAATATTTGGAAATACGGTTTTTTATAGCAAAACTTTTTTCTTCAACAAAATTCAAAGTTGATGCAAATATATAAAAGATTCATTGGTTCGAGACGAATCGATTGACCTGCAATATTAATACATTTTATTGAAGAGTAGGGAAGTTATGGTAATTTATATATTTTTAAAATCTATTTTTATCGTAAAAATTCTCTCATTCTCATAATTTAAAGTTGATGCGAGAATAGAAAAGTTGTGTTGATTCAAGGAGAATCGAATGAACTATAACATTGATACATTTTATTGAAGAGTAAGGAAGCTATGGCAATGCATAATATTTGAAAACACGGTTTTTTATAGTAAAACTTTTTTCACTAACATAATTTAAAAGTTGATGCAGGAACGGAAAAGATTCATTGATTCGAGGGAAATCGATTGATCTATAATATTAATACACTTTATTGAAGATTAAGGAAGTTATGCTCATTTATAATATTTGAATCATCTGTTTCAAACAGAAAAACTTTTTTCATCGACATAATTCAAAGTTGATGCAGGAATAGAAAAGACTTTTTGATCATGAATTTCCAAATAGAATAATTCGGACAATTTTTGTAAAGAAATCATAAAGCTGGCAAAGGGATAGGTTGCGACAGAACGTTTCCCTTCCCTTTTCTAGCTCGAAAAATTATAATTTCGAACACAAAATTTCATTTGAATTGTATTTAAAAAATTGTTTATAATATTCTGTAATTTGGTATTTTTTGTATAAATTTCTAATTTTGAATTGATAAAAATGAAGACTTTGGTTTGTCTATTATTGAAAAAAAGTAACTAATGCTTCCTCTATGATAAAGGAAAGTACTCGTGAAATGAGCACCATATAATTATAAATACAAAGTGGAAACACTAGAGATCGAATTCACAGCTAGTTTTTGTCAATTGTTTGCAACGTTTTAATCCAACTTCAGCTAAATAATATCTCGGGGATTTACTGTGAAATAACAGTATCATAAAGTGCTGATCTGCGAAACAAGGCGACTATCTTCTCCAAAGTGAAAAATCTATATTGTAAGTGAGCCCTAAAATAATAATCTTTGCAAATATTATGCGGATGAGGGAACAATGGAGTTCGTTTTTGAAAGGAAAGATAAATCTGAAGATACTCTGGGCTCTTCGACATTATCAGAATTCCATTAGAGGTCTCACTCACAAATAAGTTTCTACCTGCAAAGGTGTGCAAGTCTCACCACCTGTTGGGTATAGAAAGAAGCAACTAGGTGAGCATAAAAATCAATAAGATAACTCGCAGGTGGATAAGTGCAGTTAGGCGGTAAGTAATCTCGCTTACTGAGCCAGTGAGCCTCTCCAGTACATTCTTCCAATTCTTCTTCAAAGTTCAAATCTTCAGGATTCAAGATCCGCATACCTTCCCGTAATTCCTCCGCTTCCTTCGACTAATCCGGATCGCATAAACCCGTCTTCTTAAACCAAACTTCAGAAAACATCGGATGAACCTCTCTTAAAAACTTATTCACGCTTCAACACTCATAAATTCTCCTTCATTCATGAAAATTCATTTTACTTCGCCAAAAAGAGTATTTCCAAAACTATTCTTCTCAATTTGAAAAAAAATTCATAGATAGTTTTGAAAGACTTACTAGACTCTTTTTAATTAACTAGGGGGTTTGACCACCTGCGCGCGCTGAAGCGCAACAACCTTCATTTCAGGATTAGCATATTTTATTTCATTTTGTATTGTTATCTTGGTCATATCTGAATTTATTCATTTTGATATTGATTTTTTGGCCGAATTTATTTTAAGTATGAATTAGTTTTAGAACATTTTAATTACTTTTTTTTAGATTTAAAAAAAATTTATTTAAAGATTTTGTTTTCAAGGTGAACTACATTTTTAAGATAGGCTATTCATGAAGGACTTTTTAAATTTTTATTATATTCCACCAAAAATTTAATTTTCAAATTTTGAGTTAAATACCTTATTTTTCAACTAAAAAAGTAAACTTTGACAAAATAAATATATTTTCAAGAAACGATAAATTTTAAACTAGAATGATGAATCTTCAACTGGAATAGTTAAATTTTTAGTTACAAATTAATTTTCCACCAAAAAAAAAAAAAGGATTTCAGTGATAATAGTTGAATTTTCAATCAAAGAGTTAAATTTTCATTAAAAATTATAAATCATCAATGCAAAAAATCAAGTTCCAACAAACACTTAGAATTAAACCAAGTTTAATTAAATCTCCAACCCAAAAATTTAATTTGCAACAACGAAGAATAATTTTCTACCAAAGAAGACGAATTTTCATTCGAAAAGTTGAATTTTCAAATAAAAAAGATCAATTTTCAACAAAAAATTACACAGATATATTTTTAGTTTCAAAAATTATAATTTAACCACAGAAAACCACAAAATTTTGATAAAATTGTTAAATTATCCAACAAAAAAGACGAATTTTCGACTGAAAAATTTTTTTTAACAAAATAGTTGAATTTTCAACGAAATAATTTAATTTTTAACAAAAAAAAAGACAAATTATCAACCAAAGATATGATAGACTTTTCAACCGAAAAGAATTAACTTTCAAACAAAAATAGTTTCATTTTCAACTAAAAAAATTAAATTTTTAATCAAGTAAAACAATTTTTAACCAAAAAAAAATGACCTCTCAAACATAAAAATAATTCTAGACTTTTTAAATAAGAAGAAGAAAGATTTTTTAGATAAAACTCAAAAGAAATTAAACCCAATTGTTGAATTTTTAAGCAAAAATTCAAATTTTCTTCCAAACAGTTGTATTTTCAAGAAAAAAGCTAAGTTTCTACCAAATAGTTCAATTTTCAATAAAAAAAAAAATAATTTTTATCAATAAATGTGAATTTTGAACCAAAAAGAATTAAATTTCGAACAAAAATATTTTCATTTTCAACCGAAGAAATGAATTTTCAGCCAAAAAGCATCACTAAAATTTTTTTTACATTTTTAAGAAAATAATGAAATTTTAAATCAAGTAATAAAATTTTTCAAAAAAAAGATGAATTCTGAAACCAAAAACCAAAAATAATTAAGTTCCAACGAAAATTAGTTTGATTTTTAACCAGAGTGATAAAATATTTTCCGAAAGAGATAAATTTTCAAACTAAAAAGACGAATTTTCAACAAAAGAGTGGAATTTTCAACCAAGAAAGTCTTTTCAGTCAAGAATTAAAAAAAATTCAACTCAATTGTGGAATTTTGAAGCTGAAAATTCAAATTTTCTAAAAAACAGTACAATTTCCAAGAAAAAATTAATTTACAACTAAATATTTGCATTTCCAATCCAAAAAGAAGAAATTTTAACAAAACAATTGAATTTAAAAAAAAAAAATGACTTTCTAATCAATTTGTTGAAATTTCAACAAAATAATTAAATTTTTAAGCAAAAAAAAAAATTTGGGTCCAAAAAAAAAAATTCTAAACCAAAATTATAATAGCGGACTTTTCAATTAAAAATAGTTGAATTTGAAGCAGAATTAGTTTTATTTTTAACCAAAAGCGATAAAATATCTCCCAAAAGAGATGAATTTTCAAACTAAAAATTCGAATTTTCAACAAAAGAGTTTAATTTTCAACCAAGAAAGACTTTTCAGTAAAAATTGAAAAAATTCAACTTAATTATTGAATTTTTGGGAAAAAAAATTCAAGTTTTTCATAAAACAGTAACATTTTCACCAAAAAGAAAGACTTTTTAACAAATTTGTTGAAATTTCAACAAAATAATTAAATTTTTTATAAAACAATAAAATTTTTGATAAAAGAAGATAGTTTCTGAACAAAAAATATAATAGTAGACTTTTCAATAAAAATGAATTAAATTCCAAACAAAATAAATTAATTAATTCAAATTTTTTATAAAACAGTACAATGCTTGAGAAAAAATTAATTTACAAACAAATATTTGCATTTTTAATCCAAAAAGAAGAATTTTTAACAAACCAATTAAATGTTAAACCAAAAAGAATGACTTTCTAACAAATTTTTTGAAATTTCAATAAAATAATTAAATTTTCAACCAAATAATAACATTTTCAAATAAAAAAGAAGAATTCTCAACCAAAGAGATGAATTTTCAACCAAGAAGGACTTTTCAGTCCAGATTGAGAAAATTCAACCTAATTGTTGAAATTTTAATTAGAAAATTCAAATTTTTTATATAACAGTACAATTCCTAAGAAAAAATTAATTTACAAACAAATATTTGCACTTTTAATCCAAAAAGAAGAATTTTTAACAAACCAATTAAATTTTAAAACAAAAATAATAATTTTCTAACAAATTTGTTGAAATTTCAACAAAATAATTAAATTTTCAACCAAATAATCAAATTTTCAAATAAAAAAGAAGAATTCTCAACCAAAGAGATGATTTTCAACCAAGAAGACTTTTCAGTCCAGATTGAGAAAAATTCAACTTAATTATTGAATTTTTAAGCAAAAAATTCAAGTTTTCCATAAAAAAGTAAAATTTTCACCAAAAAGAAAGACTTTTTAACAAATTTGTTGAAATTTCAACAGAATAATTAAATTTTCAACCAAAAAATAAAATTTTTAATCAAAAAAGATCATTTCTGAACGAAAAATATAACAGTAGACTTTTCAATAAAAAAGAATTAACTTTCAAACAAAATACGTGCTATTTTTAACCAAAAGCGATAAAATATCTCCCAAAAGAGATTTATTTTTATGAATGAATTTTCAATCAAAATTTTTCATAAAACAATACAATTCTTAAGAAAGAATTAATTTACAAACAAATATTTGCATTTTTAATCCAAAAAGAAGAATTTTTAACATACCAATTAAATGTTAAAACAAAAAGAATGACTTTCTAACAAATTTGTTGAAATTTCAACAAAATAATTAAATTTTCAACCAAATAATAAAATTTTCAAACAAAAAAGAAGAATTCTCAACCAAAGAGATGAATTTTTAATTAAAATAGTGAACCTCTACCTTTAACTGTTCGAATCTTTATTCGCCTGTATCGCGGATTCTTATTCATTTTCTGCATTTTTTTTTGTTCTTGACTAATTTGCATACGATCTTTTCATTTTTGCAAGAAAAATTGTTAAAAAATGTTGATTAATTATCTAAAATGTAGTTAGCGGTGTTGATTTGGATGCTGAAATTCGAGAAAACGCCGTAACGGGCAGTTACGGCTCTCTTCGAATTACGGACCTCAGAAATAGGCCTGCCGTGATTTGAGAGAACGCCGTTCACGGCAAAAGAATATAATAACTAATAATAAGTGCAGTTACGGCGTTCCTTGAATCACAAACCTTTTTTCTCGGGGTTCGATGATTCTGGAGAAAGCTGTTACGGACCTCTCCGAAATCACGAAGGCTCGAAATCGCCGTCCAATAATTTTGGTGAAGTCCGTAACTGCCCGTTACGGCGTTTTCTCGAATTTTGACGTCACGTATTTAATCTCTGATTTACGCCTGCAGTTAACGGTCAGTTACGGCTATCTCTCAAATCACAACTCGCCAATCTGTGCAGTTAACGGTGTTTTCCAAAAATTATGCAATAATTATTTTTAAAGTTATTAACAATTTGAAAAAATTATTTTGATAATCAGGTGTATCTTTTTTTCACGGCCAAAAAATAAAAATTGTGGACCCTAAGGCCAATTAAAGAAATCTTCTTCACAATGAGAGTAAATATTTTTCCATTTTCGTATTTCAATTGCTTGGGTGTCACGTGACATTGATCCATGGAAGAGGATCCTTATTCGTGGCCGAATAAGCGCAGAGTTAACGCATCATTGTTGGAGGTGTGATTTTGGTGTGATGGACCTGCAGATTCTAATCTGTCGTGTTACCCGTGGAGTCTTCTCATTGTGTTCTGGGTTCGTGCCCATCTCCCAGAAACGCTTCTTAGTGTCCCCAGTGGTCCCCCAATGATCACCCCGTGGTCCCCAGTAGCTGTGAGCATTATGGTCAGAGAAATCGTCTCGCTTGTCTCTTTTCTTTTCCTCAACAAAAAATACCCTACTTTGTCTGCGCGCGTGGGACATTACGAGTTTTTCGACCGAACTACCTGCTACCGAAGTTGTACCTTTGGAAATCTGTAATGCACCTCTGGACCACAAATGGGGCAGACGTGGGGTAAGTCATCCCAAACTTAAGCCCCAGGCAGATGACAAAATTTACTGAATCGAGATTTTTCCCCAAATTCCATTTCTTGTAGAAACACATTTTGTCAAACTTTTTTTCTGGAAGAATTTTCATATCGACCTCCCTAAATGTCCCACCATGTCCAAATGTGAAAAAAAATTCAAATTAAATATCTAAAGATATCAATTTTTTGAGTAAACATTTATTCTTAGCAAAATTTAATCGAGACCCTCTCATGTCGGCCTGATTTCCCTAAATGCCCTTCCGACCTCCCTAAATGCCTTTCCATGCCCAAAAGTGATAAAACATTTAAATGAAATATTTAAAGATATCCATTTTTTTAAATAAACAGAATATTTGTTTTCAGCCAAATTTAATTGAGACCCTCTCTAAATGCCCGCTTAACCTCCCTAAATGTCTGCTAACTCCTTTACTGCTCACTACTTTTTGAAATTCCCGCCCAATTTCCCTAAATTTCCGTCCATGCCAAAATGTGAAAATATTTATATTTTAAAATATGCATTTTTGTAAAATACGAGATTAATTTTTAGCCAAAAATGGATTTGAATTTAATTTAGCTGAATGAATTTATTTGCAAGGTTAGTGCATATCAGGCTTTCTTAGGAATCTTTATAATTTAAAGATTCTTCATTTTAATTATTTATCATACATAATTTCGTTTAAAATTTTAAATTACCGAAAGAAAATGAAACTACCGGAAATTTTCATTCTTGGAATTTTAAATAACTGATTTCTAAAAAACCCGAATTTTCATTTCTGAAATTATAAAATTCCCGGTAATAGCAAATTCCGAATTCCAAAATTCCCAAAAAAAAAAAAAAATTTAATATTATAGTTGAAAATAAATATCCCATATAAAAAAAAATATTGTTCTAACCAAAAAAATCTGCCCGCCTATTTTTTACGAATAAAAGAAAATCTACTGGTCCTATCTAAAAATTATTATTAAAAAAATTTGTCTATCTTTTTTGGCTGAACAACTTTTGCCTATTAATTTTGTTTCGTGCCTTGTGTCGTTTTTCAACAAAATTATTATTTTTTTAAAATGTTTTTTTCCGATCAAAACAAAAACCTACGCGTCCTATCAAAAAAATTATTTATTGATTACAAATTTGCAGCTCTTTTTTGGATGAGCAACTTTTGTCTACACATTTTTTTCATAGCTTGTGTCTTTTGTCCAAAATTTTTTTTTTTTTTTTTTTTTTTTTTTAATTTTATTTTTAATTTTATTTTTTACGATTAAAACCAAAACTATGCGTTTCATCCAAAAATAATTCATAACAAATTTGTAGCTCTTTTTTTGGGTGAACAACTTTTGTCTAATTATTTTTTTTCTTAGCTTATGCCATCTCTTCAAGTATTAAATTTTTTTATTTCTAATGTCGTTTTTTACGAATAAAACAAAAACTTCGCAAAAAATGATTTATAACAAATTTTTAGTTTTTTTTGGATTAACAACTTTTGTTTCTTAATTTTTTTTCGTAGCTTGTGTCGTTTGTCCAAAAATTTGATTTTTTCATTTTTATTCATGTTTTTTTACGAAGATAACAAAAACGGCGTGTCCTATAAAAAAGTGATAGATAAAAAATTTGTAGATCTTTTTTGACTGCATAATTTTTGTCGAATCATCTTTTTTCGTATCTTGCATAGTTTGACGGCAAAACGGAATTTTTTATTTTTCATTATTTTTCGTGCGAACACAATTCGAATTTTCGATTTTCCACAAAGAAATCAAAAAGTTGTTATGATAATCTCGTAGGGCTTTCGAAAATCAAAGTTTTTGTTCTTCTGACTTTTTTCATATCTTGCGTTTTTTGGCTCAAAATGTTCATTTCCTTTTTTTTTTTTTTTTTTGAAAGTGCTATAACTCTGTTAATTTTTTTCATCGAAAAAAGTGCTCAGACTAAATTGTTCTTGTTTCTGAGAACTACGAATAGCCGTACATAGAATTTTTGAATCTTAAAAAAAAGTGGTCTCCAAAATGTTTTAAATGCTCTAACTTTTTGAATTTTCATCCAAAATGGCTGGCTCACGAACATAAATTTCAGTTTAAGACACTTAAAGAGTAGACCAAAGGCCAATCTAATAGATTGATTTTTTCAAAAACCCCCTTTTGCGGTAATTTTTAAAGATAAATCGCCAAAGTTGCCAAATAAAACATTATGTATTCCTCAATATTCATAACCCTAATAAATCAATTTTAATAAAAAATCAATTTGAACTTCTCAATTTTATTGTCAAGCCATAATTAAATGCCGTCCTGACTACAAAAAGCGTTAATTTTTAGTTAATTTCACAAGTGATTATTTTCAATTCGTCCAAATTATATTTAATCTCTGGAAAAACTATGCAATAAATCTTTTGAAAAGGACGCGCATTTGTAATCAGGAAAATAAATATCAAGAAATGAAAAATTTCCAGGATCCCGCTTTACCCCACACTGTCTCGCTTAGCACCCTTCTGCGATAATTTTGAAAGATAAATCGCCAAAGTTGTCGAACTATGTATTCCTCAATATTGATAACCCTAATAAATTAATTTCAATAAAAAATCCATTTGAACTGTTCAATTTTATAGTCAAGCCATAAATAAATGCCGTCCTGAATACAAAAACCGTTAATTTTGAGGTAATTTTACAAGTGATTATTTTCAATTCCTCCAAATTATATTTCATCTCTGGAAGAACTATTCCATAATTCTTTTGAAGAGGGACGCGCATTTTTAACCAGAAAAATAAATATCAAGAAATGAAAAATTGTGGTAATTTTTAAAGATAAATAGCCAAAGTTGCCAAATAAAACATTATGTATTCGTTAATATTTATAACCCTGATAAATCAATTTTAATAAAAAATCTATTCGAACTTTTCAATTTTATAGTCAAGCCATAAACAAATGCCGGCCTGCACACAAACATCGTAAATTTTGAGTTAATTTCACAGGTGAATATTTTCAATTCGTTCAAATTATATATTCAATTTCCGGAAAAACTATGCAATAATTCTTTTGAAGAGGGACGCGCATTTTTAATCAGAAAAATAAATATCAAGAAATGAAAGATTGCGGTAATTTTTAAAGATAAATAGCCAAAGTTGCCAAATAAAATATTATGTTTTCCTCAATATTTATAACCCTAATAAATCAATTTTAATAAAAAATCAATTTAAACTTTTCAATTTTATAGTCAAGCAATAAATAAATTCCGGCCTGAATACAAACATCGTTAATTTTGAGTTAATTTCACAAGTGATTAATTTCAATTCCTCCGAATTATATTTAATCTCTGGAAAAACTATGCAATAATTCTTTTGAAGAGGGACGCGCATTTTTAATCAGAAAAATAAATATCAAGGAATGAAAAATCGCGGTAATTTTTAAAGATAAATAGCCAAAGTTGGCAAATAAAACATTATGTATTCCTCAATATTCATAACCCTAATAAATCAATGTTAATAAAAAATCAATTTGAACTTTTCAATTTTATTGTCAAGTCATAAATAAATGCCGGGCTGAATACAAAAACCGTTAATTTTGATAAAATGTTGATTTCACACGTGATTTGAAAATAAAGCATCGATGATAGGTGCAGTAAAATGATGTTTGAACAGCGCGTGACGAACGCGATTTTTCCTTTTCTCCATCTTCATCTTGAAAGGAAGAAGACGTCGAGGAAGAACGCCGCCTTAAATCTTTCTCAGCGGGAAATTTTTCACTTTGTCGGCATGTGCGGACATGTGCGGACAATTCCTGCGGTAGATTTGCCTCCCCGAGAATCTCGCTCATTCCGATAATCGTTTCACATTCTCACTTCTAGGAGGCTAGATTCTAGAACCGACACAGATGAAAATTAACAAAGCCGAAAAAAATGCCCTCACGTCTCTTCGCTTCGACATAATTCTTCGGACAAGATCCCGCAAAATCAGCGCGGATTACATCCTGATTCAAAAGAATATAAATTTATTTCCTTTTATACGAATTTTCATTGACCTTTGCCGCCTTTTGGAAACCAATTAATACAAAAATGGTGTGGAAAAATCGATCGTGTAAAAAGTTAGGAAAGATTTTTTAATGCAAAGTAGTTAAAATTGCCAGGAAGTGTCAAAGATGCTAGTTCCTGGGATTTAAAAGAGCTTTTCAGCTGGTTTCGAAAAAGTCTGCGAAATGTAAAATCCGTCAGCAAGGGATTTTTCGTACATCCTCGGTTCTGACCTTATCTGCTTTAACGCCTCTATTGTGGGCTGGGTTGAAAAGAAACCCAACAGAGGATGCTTCCAAGAAGATGAGCCCCTGGGCCAGTTGTCAAGAAACTGAGATCTATATCCCCTTTGTCAAACTCGACATCTCATTTTTTCCTTACAAAATGGTCTTTGCAACTCTCTTTTCCCAATTTTGAAACCTAAAATTATCTGCTTTTAAAACCTATCCTCAAACAAATAAATAAAAAATATTTGATGAAATAATCTTGGTATAAAAATAATAATAATCTCGTCCTGTTCTCGATATCGTTAACAGGAATCTTGCGTTAACACCGCCCTTACTATTCCACTGTCGAGGAAATTAGTTAGGAAGTGACAAAATAAGGAAACCGTTGTGGAAGATTTATCTTCTAGTTTCTCCAAGGGGGTGAAAACACCTGAAGTGACAATTGGTCAAGAAATCAAAATAGACTTTCGGGAGATAGAATGAAAAAAAATTGGAATAACAAGGCGGAACGATATACTTTTTTGAAATTTGACGAGAAGGGAACTTTCCGGATGATGAGGACATGCGGTCGAATAGATTTCGGCATGGGATGCAAGTAAAGGACATCGGGGACAAAACACATGATCGCCTCCTTTGTAACCTCACACCTTCAACAAAACCGATCTGTTCGGGCACGTCGAAAGGTTTCAGTGGGGCACCCGAGTCTTCTCAATTTGGCTGAAATACCGAAAAACGGAGAATCTTCAGTGCCTTGGACAAGCCGAGATATTCTTTTCAATGGTCCCTTATAATCGGCAACGTTCCGCGTCCCATCATTGTGAATGAGCCAATGTCGATCTTCCAAATCCAAAATGCGGGACGCGGGTGGATAATACCCCGACGATTGTGATCTCTTTCCACCTTTCAAAAAGAGATTTTCTCTCAACGGATACAAATTTAGAAACGAATCTTCACTAGAAGTTTCTATAATTAGGTTCATAACTTTATAATTTGACCAGGGTGGCCGATCTGGAACGAAACAATAATTTTATATTGAGAATCACGCCACTTTAGGTGGTACGTGATATCGAGAAGAGAGTAAAGTTATGAATAACGCCGATCGATCGTGAATGATAGCCACATGATGGTAGACGCAAAAATGCTTTTAAGGAACACAGCATGCTTTCTGTTCACCCGCGGTTATAGGATCATGATGGTTTTATCTACCGGGTTTGCACACTTTTAGAACTATTTCAGGACAAATTTTACTCTTTACAAAATGGAATAACATCATTCCGTTTTTCACAACAAAATATAAGGACTTTTTTAGGGAGGTGAACTTTTTTTTCTAGGTGATACCCCTGTTTACCCTATACCAAAAGCTAATCAGAAAAATATTGAAGAAAATGTTTACCAAAACATTTTAAAGTGGATGCTTCAAATTCGAAACAAACCTTTAATATTCGAGAAGGTGAGTGGAAAATGTGGTAGCAAAATTTATATAGAGCATAGAATTCTCGTTTCAAGCATTTCTGGGAGTTTCCGACGGTGTGAAAGGACGACGTGGAAAATTCATTGAGAGCAGCATGGCGGAACGGCAGAGTCAATTATCATCCCTTAAATAACAGGGCTGTTTACGATTTTCGACCTCGTAATGTCGACGTCAACTCTCCCTCATGGGGTGGGAAAAGGGGTTTGAAATAAGAGGGATGGATGGAATAGAACCGCATTAAGATGGCAACATCTTTGCTTAATTTCCTTCAAAGGCCTTGATGTAGGTGAAAACGAGGCTTACTGACTAAGAGACTTAATTAATGTTTGGTTAATCCTGGGAAGCCATATGAAGACACGAAAATGACAACTGGATAAGAAGAAAGAAGAAAATAACATTTTGATATTATAGAAGCATCCTAACAACTCTAAATTGAAGACATGAAACTATTACAAAGTTTAGTTGGAAGTTAGAAAAAATTATCTCCTTGAGGGCAGAAAGACCAAATGGTCCCTATCGAGTTCTCATTCTCTTTTCTTCATATGTTCTAAATCGACACCTTCCATCCACAATTGAGAATGTTCAAAATTATTATGAAAACGACATTGGAAGAAAGAAAAATTGACACACATTGTGGATCGCGTGGGACTCAAAAGAAGGGAGGACAAGGAGGTTAAGGAGCTTGATTTATGCAGGGCAATAGTAGGAAGCACGCAGACATCTCCCTCGGCATAATAGTGTATTTCTGTCTATATTGAACTAGGCTACTCCCTGTTTCGGACCAGATTAGTTCGGTCATTGTATCCTCTAGTCTGACATACAATGTGTACACAATCCGTCAACCCTCCCTGACCAAATTACTTATTTGGGGTTAAATATCTACCAATCTACCCACCTAAATGCAGTGCAATGGCCAAATTTCGGGAAATTAAAACCGAACATGAGTAAAATTCAAGATATTTTGATGCACTCGAAAAGTTATGCAAACATAAAACATTCCACTTTAATAGCCTATTCCAAATTTTGAATTAATGTTCCAATCCATATGTCAACAATATGATGAATTTAGTTAGGGTTGAAATATCCTGATCATTAGACAGATGAAGTGAACAACATTTTTCTGATGTTTCACATGCATGAGTAGGTAGAGAAAGCTTGATATCTCGATTTGTCTAATAGTGCCACCACGTCATGTCAGTAGCAAAGTCGCCAGTTGGAAAAAAAACAATTTTGGCAAATTTTCTGGTAAATAGGCCTCTAATGATCGATCATATAAGGGGCTGAGGCTGACGCGACTGCGATATAATTTATACCGAAGCTTCCCTTATAAGTATTACGGGGGAGTATAACATAACTCGAGGGAGGCATCTGCTGCGCGTTAGATACGGGTCGGAGGGCACTGCTTGCCTTGTCATTACTTGCATTGCTTTCCCAGCAAGAGTCAAGTGGGTCAAGTAGATATGTAAGGAGAAAACCATCAGGGGTTAGAACTATTTCATATTTTCATAAAACCATTTTCACTTCCGCAAAGCAAGTCTCATTTCAATCAACAATTTATATTTTAAACAATCATTCGTTTTTTAAAGATGTACCAAATCTCTTCAGGGATTCATGGCTCTCGCAAGATGTTTATTCAGAGTGTTTACCCAACGTATAGCTTAGAATTATACTTCTTTTGAAATATTCCCGAAACCAACTGAAAATCGTTCTTTTCAAAAATTCCCTGTCCAAAGTCAGAACTGTGATAATTCTTTTATAAAATTTCTAATACATATTTACAATTTCGAATAAATACTAATTTACGAGTTTGAGTGTGTTTTCATGTCCCTATCAAATTGTTTGGTGGAGGTTAACACGACCATAATTCCATGGCGTTTTTTTTCAATAAGGATTCGAAACAGCACTTAGGTTGTTCGAAATCGATGTCCCTTCAAAGAAAAGCAAGCTAAGCGTGATTCTGGGTGATAAATCTACGAGATCTGCTATCTGTCGAAATGGACATAACAGGCACGTGTTGCCCAGCAAGGCTGACCCTGTCCCTTACCATGACCATCGTCATCATCACCCTGAGCCCCAACCCCCATAAGGGTCCTTCGTCCTTTTGTCGTATGACACCCAGCCTGTTTGCTTCTTAACGTTCTTCCTTCTCTATTTGATCTCTCCTTGTCTTTCTCCTTTTCTCATTTCCCGCTTGGTATGGTACTTTGTACATTATTCCAGAATCCATGGTGTGAACCTTGATGGTGTCCTCTGTGTAGGAAGCCCGACTCCCCCGGACTTAATTGAACTTGTTCGCAACTCATAACGAGAAGTCGAGTAAGTGCTTCGGTTATAATTTACGGGAAACAATCACGCCTTTGATGTAGCGCCGATTGTCTCGCCGATTCAAGTCAGGATACGTAACTTCAACTCGAGATCATTTCACAGGATAATTCTCAACAGGAGAACTTCCTCGGCCTCTGCAATGCGCTTCAAAGGAATTACACTTTCTACCTGTACCTCATCTTCAGAGAAGCCAATCAGGCTCAAATGAATCTCGAGGGTGAAGAATTGCTAGTTATATTGATGGGTGACAAGAACTTCAGGTTGTTTGTCAATTAGGGGTTGATATTTAAGACTTCCCACATTCTGCTACTATTTAGGGTTTCGTAGCCCCCACAATATTTTAAAAAGGAAAGTGAAATTTATTATTCTTTACAAGACAAATTAAGAAACAAGTCTATTGAGAAAATCGCAGACAAATTGCAAAAAGGGTTGTGTGCAAGTAGTAAATTTAAATGTCAAAATATACACGACGGTAGTCTAAAGTCACACAAAGGTATCATATCTTTATTAACATAATGCGAGAAGGTGCTTGGAGCCGAGGCAAACTGTCAATCAAAAACTCGATCTTCAAAAAGGTCTAGTTAGTCGGACACCCGTTGGTGCATATCGTTTTGTTGAAACTCTTCATGCCATTGTGCATACGTGTGTGATCACACTCGCATTACCCGTTTGTAAATTTGAAATTCGACGTTCTTGTGCAGGTTCTCCTCTTCCCAGGCTCGTATCCTCAAAAATAATCCACAAAAATCTATTCAAAAAATGTACAAAATCTCCAGATCATAGGATAATTAAGTAGTTTTGGATGCTGATTCCTACCTTACCGACTTCAGGACTTGTTGAAAGTTTATTTGGTTCGTGTCCGTGCTAAGTTTTTATAATGCTCTCAGAGGGACACAGTTGGAAATGCAAGGTCGAATTAAAAATGACCTAACAATTACACAATATTTTTAGAACGTCATGAGTCTCTGGCATCATTCTGGAAACTTAGCATGGACATGAACCAAACAAGCTTTCGAACTTCATCAACGTCGGTAAGGTAGGAATTTGTATCCAGACTTCTCTTAAAACGATGGACCTACAGGGTATATTTTTCAAATCTTATCTTGTTTCCTCATTTTGCTTACCACATCCTTATCTTCAAATTCAAATAACTTTTTCTAGTTCCCAATCAGGGTGCAGCAGGTCAGGAAAAACTTTAAAATTATTTTTCTTTAAGATAAAGTCACTATAGTCCCTTTTTGAAGTTAACCACTATTAATTTCAGGCCTTTACCTAATTCTGAATTTGCTTAAATTCTTTTGAAATATTTTAGGGTATTTCAAAAGATGTCAAGAAAATTTTAATAGATTTCAATAATTAGAAAGGATTTTGAATTTTTTAGGGTATTTTTAAAATAAAATGAAATTTTCAAGAGCTTCAACAAGTTTCAAGGAATTTCAAAATATTTCAAAGGATTTGAAAGCTTTTGAGGTATTCAAGAAATATCATAGAATAGGGATTTCATAGGATTTTAAATATTTTTAGAAATTTCCTAGGAATACAGAAAATTTTCAAAATTTTAGGACATTTTAAGAGACTCTAAGAAATGTTGAGTAGATTGTAATAATTGAAAGAGGTTTCAAAGAATTTAAAAATTTTTAGGGTATTTAAAAAGATTTTAAGGTATTTTCAAGAAATTACAAAAGTTTTGAGGAATTTCAAAAGATTTCAAAGGATTTTAAATATATTAGAGAATTTTTGAAGATTCCAAGACATTTTTAATTTATTTCAATAATTTAAAAGGATTATCGAGAAATTTCAAGAGATTTCAAATAATTTCGAAAAATTTTAAATATTTTAGGGTATTATTCAAAATTCCAAGGAATTTTCACGAGTTTCGAAAAATTACAAGGGATTTCAAAAGACTCCAAAAGATTGAAAATATTTTAGGAAATTTTAAAAAATCCAAGGAATTTCCAAATGGTTTAAGTAATTTAATGCGGTTTTAAAGAATTTAAAATATTTTAGGGTATTTCAAAAAATTCCAAGCTCTTAAGTATTTAAATAAAATTTCCAGGATTTCATAGAATTTCACGGATTTTTTATGATTTTGAATATCTGAAGACATTTTCAAATATTTTTTTTGCAATTAATTGAATTCATTTGGAATTCAACCTGAATTCTTCCAAATTCTTTTGAATTCTTCGCAATTCTCTTGATTTTTTTTAATTTTCTAGAATTTTTCTAAATTCACTGAATTCTACTCAATTCGATGGATTTTTTTGAATTTTTAAAAGTTTTCGTTTAATTCATTCTGAATTCTTTTAAACTCACCTAAAATTCTTCGAAATTTTATCAAATTCCTCTCAATTCAATTAAACTTTTCTAAAATTCATTTCAAACTTACAGAATTTTATGATTTTCAACATATTTTTAAATTGTTTTTAATTTACTTGAATTTTTTTATACGCTTTGAATTTTTTTGAATTTCATCTAATTATTTTCATTTCCCCTAAATTTCTCTAAATTTGCTCTGTTTTTAATTAAATTAATGGCATTTTTTGGATTTTTAAAAATTTGAATTCTTTTGAATTATTTTAAATTTGTCACTTTTTTCGATTAAATTCGCGCGCCCCTATAATAAAATTAAAAATTTATAAATCTAAATTTCAATTTCTTGCAGGGTCGCAATTTTTAATTGAAATTGTTATTCTTTCTCTAATTTTGAAGTTGTAAAATTATATAAAATTTTTATTTTTAAATATAAACTTCAATTTTTGTTATATTGTTCAAATATTCTTTAAAAAAAAATTTTTGAGTGAGGTACATTTTATGAAAATATTCACACTATAGTAAAACAAGAAAGTTGTGAGAGAATATTGTAGTTGAAGAATTTTTTTAAATTTATATACATTTGATGAGACAAATTTTCTGTTACCTTTTTTTTTGTATAAAAAATTTCATTAAAATGCAATGAATTTTGAATTACTATTGGAAATTATTTCTGTAAAAGTACATTTTTTCTCGAAATCACATTGCTTAAAAAAAAAAATTATCAGTCATTGTAGTTGAATAAACTCTCAAATATATTTTTAGAAAATTTAACAATGTGCATTCGATGAAAAAATTTACGCTGTAGTAAGAATACAAAAATTAAAACAAAAAATTTGAACATTTTTGATGGTGACGTACATTTATTAAAAATTGTATTTCAAAAAATTTAAATTTTTAAATT
This sequence comes from Andricus curvator, assembly GCA_932195095.1. Lineage (NCBI taxonomy): Eukaryota > Metazoa > Arthropoda > Insecta > Hymenoptera > Cynipidae > Andricus > Andricus curvator. The sequence continues at coordinate 60,824 of CAKNYM010052841.1, forward strand.
TGTATTATTATAAATTATTTTTATTGTTTTATTCCATTTAGAAAAGATTCTACCTAAAAAAATGTTGCAAGATTAGCATTTTTCTCTTAAAATATAAATGGACCGGGAAAATAAAAAATTATTCAAAAAATCAGGAAAAAGTGAGGGAATTTTGAAAACAAATTTTTTCGGCCACCCTGCCTGGGACCTTTTTTTGAATACATCCCTGTCGGACGACCAGTGAATTCGCATGATGACCAGCCGAGGTCCTTTGACAGAAGGAAGGCTGTCAGTACATGACAAGCCGACAAAGAAAAAGATCCCCGCGGTTTTGATTGTCACTTGTTTCCTGCCGATTCTCGCGGAATCCTCTGCCCCCTCCCCTGGTCACTTCTCGGGCCTTTTTCCGGCCATTAAAAATTCAAATACGCGAAATGCGAAGGTCAGAGAGATCAGGAGAGTAACCCTAGGCCTTGAGAACTGAAAACGAAAACTGAAAACGAAAAACGAAAAACGCCTCAGGACCTCTCAGAATATCGATTTAAACATAACTGATCCGCCTTAGAAAAAAAAGGTCTTATGTGCCATAATAGTATAATATATGCTATATATGTACATTTTCTAATTGTATAGATGTGCACTCGAAGGAGAAAAAAGTACGCAAGCTTACCTGGCACATAATATTCGCATTGTCGATTCGTTTCCGGGGCTTGACCGCCCGTAACACCCTGACATGCTTGGACATTGTCCATCACTCCATCGCATAAAAGCTTCACAATGACCACTACTTTATAACTACGACGTTGTCTGGAGACTCATTTTCGTGAATTCAATTCAACTATTACATTTTGCGTTAAAAATTAATTTTTTTGGTTGAAAATTTAATTATTCCATTTTTGGTACTCAATTTCTCCTTTTTAGTTGAAAATTCCTTTCTTTTTCAGTTAAAAATTAATCTTCTTGGTTGAAAATTGAACTATTCCATTTTTGGTTAAAAATTTACCTTTTTAGTTGGGAATTCAACTACTTGGTTCATATTTTAACTCGTTTGTGCAAAAATTTTCTTTGTTTAATGATTTATAACTTTAGTGGAAAATTCAACTTTTCAGTTACACATATAACTAGTTGATGAAAAATGCGTTCGTTTTGGTCGAATTCAACTATTAATAATCTAAAATTGAAATATGCTTTAGTTGAAGCATTTTATTTCGCATTTAGTTTTGTTTAGATTTTATCTTCTTTAGTTGAAAATTGAACTACTTAAGAATTAATTAAAATTCAATATTTTTGGTTGAAGATTGATCTCAGTGGTTGATTTTTTTTTAATTAAATTTTTTAACTGAAAATTTAACTGCGCCAGTTTTTGGTAGAAAAATAATCTTTTTTAGTTAAAAATTCATCTTTTTGGATTGAAAATTCATCTCTTTTTGGGGCTTGACCACCCGTAACGCCCTAACATGCTTGGACATTGTCCATCATCGCATAAAAGATTCACAATGACCACTACTTATAACTACGACGTTGTCTGGAGACTCATTTTCGTGAATTCAATTCAATTATTACATTTTGCGTTAAAAATTAATTTTTTTGGTTGAAAATTTAATTATTCCATTTTTGGTACTCAATTTCTCCTTTTTAGTTGAAAATTCCTTTCTTTTTTATTCGAAAATTATTCTTGGTTGAAAATTGAACTATTCGAGTTTTGGCTGAAAATTGATCTTTCTAGTTGAAAATTCAACTACTTGGTTTATATTTTAACTAGTTTGTTCAAAAATTTGCTTTGTTTGAAGATTTATAATTTAAGTGGAAAATTTAGCTTTTCAGTTACACATGTAACTATTTGATGAAAAATGCGTTCCTTTTTGGTTGGATTCAGCTATTATTATTCTAAAATTAAAATATTATTTTAGTTGAAGCATCAACTTTAACATGTTTTGTTGAGAATTTATCTTCTTTGGTTGAAAATTACACTACTTAAAAATTAATTGATATTTAATATTTTTGGTTGAAGGTTGATCTCAGTGGTTCATTTTTTTTTTAATTAACTTTTTTAACTGAAAATTTAACTGTGCCAGTTTTGGTAGAAAAATAATGTGTTTCAGTTAAAAATTCGTCTTTTTGAATTGAAAATTCATCTCTTTTTGGGGCTTGACCACCCGTAACGCCCTGACATGCTTGGACATTGTCCATCATCGCATAAAAGATTCACAATGACCACTACTTATAACTACGACGTTGTCTGGAGACTCATTTTCGTGAATTCAATTCAACTATTACATTTTGCGTTAAAAATTAATTTTTTTGGTTGAAAATTTAATTATTCCATTTTTGGTACTCAATTTCTCTTTTTTAGTTGAAAATTCCTTTCTTTTTCAGTCGGAAATTATTCTTGGTTGAAAATTGAACTATTCGAGTTTTGGCTGAAAATTGATCTTTCTAGTTGAAAATTCAACTACTTGGTTTGTATTTGAACTACTTTGTTCAAAAATTTTCTTTGTTTAAAGATTCATAATTTTAGTGGAAAATTTAGCTTTTCAGTTACACATGTAACTATTTGATGAAAAATGCGTTCCTTTTTGGTTGGATTCAGCTATTATTATTCTAAAATTAAAATATTATTTTAGTTGAAGCATCAATTTTAACATGTTTTGTTGAGAATTTATCTTCTTTGGTTGAAAATTACACTACTTAAAAATTAATTGATATTTAATATTTTTGGTTGAAGGTTGATCTCAGTGGTTCATTTTTTTTTAATTAACTTTTTTAACTGAAAATTTAACTGTGCCAGTTTTGGTAGAAAAATAATCTTTTTCAGTTAAAAATTCGTCTTTTTGGATTGAAAATTCATCTCTTTTTGGGGCTTGACCACCCGTAACGCCCTGACATGCTTGGACATTGTCCATCATCGCATAAAAGATTCACAATGTCCACTACTTATAGCTACGACGTTGTGTGGAGTCTCATTTTCATGAATTCAATTCAACTATTACATTTTTCGTTAAAAATTAATTTTTTGGTTGAAAATTCAACTATTCCATTTTTGGTACTCAATTTCTCCTTTTTAGTTGAAAATTCCTTTCTTTTTCAGTCGAAAATTATTCTTGGTTGAAAATTGAACTATTCCATTTTTGGTTAATAATTTACCTTTTTAGTTGGGAATTCAACTACTTGGTTTATATTTTAACTAATTTGTTCAGAAATTTTCTTTGTTTAAAGATTTATAATTTTAGTGGAAAATTTAACTTTTCAGTTACACATGTAACTATTATCTAAAATTAAAATATTCTTTAGTTGAAGCATCAACTTTAACATGTTTTGTTGAGAATTTATCTTCTTTGGTTGAAAATTACACTACTTAAAAATTAATTGATATTTAATATTTTTGGTTGAAGGTTGATCTCAGTGGTTCATTTTTTTTTAATTAACTTTTTTAACTGAAAATTTAACTGTGCCAGTTTTGGTAGAAAAATAATCTTTTTCAGTTAAAAATTCGTCTTTTTGGATTGAAAATTCATCTCTTTTCGGGGATTGACCGCCCGTAACACCCTGACATGCGTTCGGTGAAGACTCGTTTTCGTGAATTCAATTTTTCAATTACAATTTCAATTTTTTGTTAGAGTTTCCCTATTCCCCTCTTTACCCCTTTTCCTCATTTTATCACTTGAATGCGAACTGAATTAATAGAATCTGATAATAAAATCCAAGTAGTTTTGGTTTAAAGCAATTTCTTTTTGGTTGAAAAGTCTAATATTATATTTTTAGTTGAGAATTCATTTTTTGTTATTTAAAATTTTATTATTTGGTTTAAAAAGGTAACTTTTTTGTTAAAATTTTTTTGTTTTTGTTGTTGAAAATTTACTTTACTGAAAATTTAATCATTTCATTTTTGGTTGCAAATTTATCTTTTCTAGTTGGAAATTCAACTATCTGATTCAGAACTTTTTTTCTTTAGTTGAAAATTCGAATATTTTGTTTAAAATTAACTTTTTTGTTAAATATTCATATTTTTTGCTTGATAAATAATTCTTTTTTAACTAAAAATTGAAGACTTCTAGTTCTGATTGAAAATTAACTTTTTTTGGACATTCATATTTTTTGGTTGAAAATTAATTTTTTACAATTTTACAAATTTCAATATTCTCCTCAGATAAAATAAGGGATCACCTAAAAAAAGGTTATTTTCCTTCAAGAATTTTGGCTTTAAAACCAAATTTTTCTCATCTTTAAAATTTTTTGAAAATTAAAAAAAAAATTTTATTGCTAAACAATAGACAAACATTTTCTAATTTTTTTTCAAATGTCTCTTTAGAGTATCAAAAAAAGGAAGAAAAAAACGAAAAGAATAGAGCTATTTGGAGAAACTCGATTTGGAAAATTTTTTCCAACAAAATTAAAAACCCAGTAAGTTTTGATTTTTTGATTCTTTTTGGTTGAAAAGTCTACTTTTGTAGTTTTTATTAAGAATTAATCTTTTTTGGTTAAAAATTCAACTGTTTTGGAGAAAATTCGCCTTTTTGGCTTGAAAATTCACAATTTTTGTATGATTTTTTCTCTTTGTTGACTAAAAGATTTTCTTGGTTGAAATTCAAATCATTTTTTGATAATTGGTCTTTTCGAATTAAAAATTCTTGTCGTAGCAATTTCATGTTTTTTTAGTTAAAAATGCAACTGTTTGGTGGAAAATTAATTTTTTTTTGGTTGAAGATTCATATTTTCGTGTTGAAAATTTAATTTTTTTGTAGAAAATTCGCCTTTTTGACTTAAAAATTTAATGATTGTATGAATTGTATTTTTTTTCCTTATTGACTGAAAAATTTGTCTTGGTTGAAAATTTTTGTTGCAATTAGGATTCTCTATATTTAATAGAAAATATTCTCATTGTAACTATTAACCTTGTTATATTTCAATACAACAAAAACAACTATCACAATCTGCTTCATAATTTGAACCAATTAATAGTATGAATAATAATTATAATCAGTAGCAATAATAATAGAATATTGCTGTAATTAATAATCAAAAATGATCAATATTCTCTAACCATCTCGAATAAACGTTTTTTTTTTAAATTCTCTCACTCCACAATATTTCCAAATACCAATCTTCCGATCAGTTCCCATCCTCCATAATCTTTTTCCCGAGCTTCGCGAAACGATAGATTGATTGAAAAAAAAAATCAAGTCCCTGCCTCACCCCTAATCCTTTTCTCACATTGCACGATATCTGGAGAGAGAAAAAAGCAATAAAGGTTGCAGGTAAACCGAAATTTTTCCCCAAATTCGATGTTTATTCATACGATAGAAGCGATCCGGGTAAAAAAAAATGAAGAGGGTAGACTCCACCCCGGTTTGGGTATCGGTATTACCCCACCTGCTGTGAATTTGGGTCTAGTTTTTCAGATCCTGAGGGAATCGTAAAAAAAGCGAGGGGGAGGGGGTTGATGGTAGGGGATGAAAAAAAAGGAAGGAACTCTTCCGGGTGCGTTTAGTTCGGTGACGCGTAATCGAATGGCGCGGCGTGCCTTCGTGGCGGCTAAACCAATCTGAGGCTTAGTTCATTCGCGCGTAATCTCGCACCCCTCTTGTAGACACGACACAACCAGTCTGCCCAATTTGCCAAATAATTTCAACGACCTCAGAGCTCAAATGATCAATCCGATGAGTTCGGCACGCGATTCTTTCCGCTCAAGGGAACTAATCGTGTTTTCCCACCTTGTCACGTTAATGAGATTCCCAATAAGGAAAAAAAAGAATATTGGGATTAATTACGGGGAATCCGGGCCACCGATATTTTTTAAACTTGCACAACTTGTTACTTGTTACTATTTATAATAGTAAATGTCGAGATATGATTTGAAGATTTCGCGAGAAAGTTATGTAATTCAATATTTTGAAAAAAACATAATTTTTGTACAATGACATTTGAGGATACTTTCACGGCCATTTTTTAAAATGTAAGCATCAATATACATCGCTAAATCATTAACAAATTAATACCTATAATTTAAAGAAATCCTATTCTGATCCGATTCTCAGTTCCCAGGCGGAAATATTATATATAGTTTATATATAGTGTGAAGTATTATATGTTATATTCATTTGTTTTATACATTTCTATATAAAACAAATGAATATTATGTATATAACTTCACACTATATATAAACTATGTTTAATATTTCCGCCTGGGTTCTCAATATAAAAATCATTGAACATGTATTTGCACTGGAATGTTTGAATACATTTTTATAGAAAAAGAAGAGCGTGTCAGAATACATTACTAAATAATTAAAGCATATGCACATGTCATTTTAAAAATTGAATTCAAATCCTCATTTCACGGCCACTTTTGTAAATCTGTGAATCATGAAACATCGCTAAATCAGTAAATAATTAACATATTATAACGTCTAAATAATTCAGGAAAACAACAGCGTACGACAAAACAGTTACAATATATGTCATGTTCCTGAACTCATTTTAAAGATATTTCCAACTTTAATTCCGACAACCTTCCATTTTTTTTTCCATCTCTGAAGCGTGCAAAAAGTGGAATTTGATAATCGGGAATTGGTGGCAAACCTTTAAAATAATTAAATGAATGAGTATTTGAGCTAGACGTCACAATCATGATAGGATAGGTGCAAATGTCATGAAGGTTAGCATAGTTAGTACATCCTTACATGGGAATGCATACGACTTTTTTGAACAAAATATTCTAAACGTAAAAGTAAGTTATAAATGTATAAATAGTAATATATTCAAGCGTAAAATGCATTTGCGCAATTATGTTTTATCCTTTTATCGGTTGCCTTCCTGACATTTCCACCTATCCTATCATAACCATGACGTCATGCTAGAATACTCAATTGTAATAGAGGTATGAAACATAAATAAACTTTAATTGCACAGATCATAGCCAATATTAAATGATATAATATTAATGTCAGTAATCAATTCATCTTACCACACAAAATTAAAATTAAAATTCAATAATTATATGGTTTAATATTGGAAAAATTAATCAGTTTACAAAGTAAAAATTAATGAACAAATATTTTCATTGAAACATCCAAATAAATTTTACTTTATATTTTTATGAAAATTATAATTATAATTGACATTTTAAATTAATTTCAGAAGAAATTAAAACATATTCGCATATAATTGTGAGAACGGAATTGAGATACTCATTCCAAAATAGCACAAACATTTAAAAAAAGTATATAGTTGCAAAAGAGATATGTAAAATATAAATATATTTTCATTTCACGAATTAGAACCAATATTCAACTACATAACCTTTAAATAAATGATTAATTCATTCTCCTTAATATAGACATATTATAATTCAATGTTTATGCAATTTAACATTGTAAAAACACTAATCAGCTAAAAATTAATTAATCATTTTTTAACATAAAAAGCAATAAACAATTATTTCCATTGAAACATTTAAAGAATGCTCATTTTATATATTATTTTAAATTCTCATTATTATTAACCTTTCAAACTAATTTCAGAAAAAATTAAAACCTTTTTTTGAAAATTGAATTCAGATAATCATTTCACAACATCACGAAAACTTACAAAAATGACATAATTGGAATAGATTTATTTTGAAAATAAATAAACTTTTATCATATAAATTATAGCCAATATTCAATTACATAACCCTAAAGTAAATAATCAATTTATGTTAGTTAATAATAAACAATTAAAATTCAATCGTTAAGTAATTTAACATTGTGCAAAAAATTAATCAGGGAATAAAAAATCAATGAGTTCAGAACATGAAAAGCATTAAATCATTGTTTTCATCGAAACATTCAAATAATGTTCATTTTATATTTTTCTGAAAATTGCAGTCATCAATAACCTTTTAAACTAATTCCAGAAAAAATGAAAAAATGTGTACACATAATTTTGAAAATTGAATTCAGATAATCATATCACATCATCAGAAACATTTAAAAAATTATGTAACTGGATATTAATCAACTTTTATTATACCAATTATATGCAATATTCAATTACATAACCTTAAAGTGAATAATCAATTCATGTTACTCAATCAAAAAAAATTAAAATTTAATATGTACAACATTTAATATTGTGAAAAAAAATGGATCAGTCAATAATCAATATTTAATAACATTTTTGATGAAAAAATATGAATTCTGAAACCAAAATATAATGCTAGACTTTTTAACCAAAAATAATTAACTTTCAACCAAAATTAGTTTGATTTTTAATCAAAAGCGATAAAATATCTCCCAAAAGAGATGAATTTTCAACAAAAAAAATTTCCACAAAAGAGTTTAGTTTTTAACCAAGAAAGACTTTTCAGTCAACATTGAAAAAAATTCAACTTAATTGTTGAATTTTTAATCAGAAAATTCAAATTTTCTATCAACGAGTATAATTTTCAAGAGAAAATTAATTATTAATTTACAACCAAATATTTGCAATTTCCAATCCAAACGGAAGAATTTTCAACAACAAAATTAAATTTTGAACCAAAAAGAATGACTTTCTAACAAATTTGTTGAAATTTCAACAAAATAATTAAATTTTCAACCAAATAATAACATTTTAAAACATAAAAGAAAAATTCAAATTTTCGGTTAAAAAAATTAATTTTCATTTAAGAAAAAGAATACTTACCTCTCAAATTTTTTGTTTTGTTTCTTAAAGTTTTTCTATTGACTCCTAGGACCAACAAAGAACGTTTTGAAAAATTTAATTCTAATTTTAATTTTTTTCTATCAAATAGTTCAACTTTCTACTATTTTCAAACCAAGAAGACGAATTTTTAACAAAAGAGTTGAATTTTCAACAAAAACGTTAATTTTTAACCAAATAGTTGAATTTTCTAGCAAAATATTTGAATTTTCTACCCTCGAACAAAAATCGAATTTGAAAGAAAGTAGTTCAATTTTCAACGAGAGATGAATTTTTAACTAAAATTATGAATCCTCAACCAAACAACTGAATTTTTCAAATACGTTGTTAAATTCTGAACTAGAGAAGATCAATTTTCAACCATAAATGGAATAGTTACATTTTCAGTAAAAAAAATTAATTTGCAACCAAACTGATAAATTTTTAACTAAAATGATGAATCTTCAACCAGGAAAGTTGAATTTTAAACAAAATACATGAATTTTCAACTAAAAAAGATGAATTGTTTTTAAATTTCATTAAATTTCCAGTTAACAAAAAATTGAAAAAAAAATTAATTTTCAAAAAAAAAGCTTAATCTTCATCTAAGAAGATTAATTTCAACCAAAAATACGAATTTTCAACTCGAAAAGATAATTTTTCGCTCAAAAGTTTAAAAGTTCAAATTTGAGTTAAAAATTAATGTTTAACCAAATAGATGAATGTCCAACTAAAATTATGGAATATTATATTGGAATAGTTACATTTTCAGATGAAAAAATAAATAAATTGCCAACCAAAAAAAAAACTAAATTTCAACTAAAATGACAAATCTGTTATATTCTTGCATCAACTTTGTACGATAAAATTTTTTTTCGAAAAGTTATCGCATTTTTAATTTTATTTGACTCTTAGTATTTTCTCTAAAAGGAATGGAAGGTTTCCTGAGTAAAACAGTTTTTAAAAATGATCAAATTCTTTTCTTTTGTTGAAAACTAATTTTTTCAAATTGAATTTAATATAATACCCACTCTGATTTTTTAAAAAAGAATTCATTTCCCTCTTTCCATGAGGAAGGAAGTAATCTGGGGGAGTGGGTATAGATTTTTAGATTGATCTAGAATTCCCCTATTTATTTAAATAACACGTTCGTCCCGCAAGACTGCTCTGACCCAGGTTTCTGATCAATCTCTCCTATAACGTCAGTCCCACCAAACATCGGTTAACAGAGGGGAAATGTGGTGACAGAATATTTTACAAAAATGTTTTTTTTTGTTTCTTCTTATGACTGGAAGGGTTCACATACCAAAGGTGTGTAGTCCGAGATTTGAAATTTTTTTTAATTGGGCTTCAGTTGGAGGACTAATAAATATATTTATAAATTTCCTATAGAGGTTTTTTAACATTTTTTCGTGTAAAATAAGGGAGATACTTTCGGGATGAAAGAGGGTTTTTATTGGAAAAAAGTATAATAATAGAGCTCAGTAAAAGTTGAATGTAAGAAAAATTGAGGAAGGGGGAAGGGGGGTGGGGCATAAAAAGATGGAGCAAGCACGCGTCACCCACGTACTTTTTTGCCAAATCGTGCGGAAAGCCACGTTCTACCGTTAACGTGTGTCGCTGACAAATTATATAAATGGTGAATTCGGACAAAGCTGCGGTTATGGCCGCGGCGATGATGGTGCTTGCACTTCAAAGAACATTGCACAATATGGTGTCACTGAGAAAGTGGAAAAAGGTAACGATTCTGGACCAACTGGACTACTAGATTTATTAGCAAATTAATTTTCAACAACAAAAACTAATTTTCAACAACAAAAACTAATTTTCAACAACAAAAACTAATTTTCAACAAGAAAAACTAATTTTCAACAACAAAAACTACTTTTCAAAAACAAAAACTAATTTTCAACAACAAAAACTAATTTTCAACGACAAAAACTAATTTTCAACGACAAAAACTAATTTTCAACGAAAAAAAAACTAATTTTCAACAACAAAAACTAATTTTTAACAACAAAAACTAATTTTCAACAAAAAAAAACTAATTTTCAGCAACAAAAACTAATTTTCAACAAAATAGTTCAATTTTTAACGAAAGAGATGAATTTTCAACTAAAATGATAAATTTTCAACTACAGAAATGAATTTTTAACAAAGGATTTTCAAACAAATAGTTGCATTTCTAAATAAACATTGAATCGATTATTTATCAGTTCAAAAAAATTAATTTTCGATTAGAAAAAAAACGAAATTTTAAGAAAGTAGATTTGTTAATCTAAAACCAAGTAGTTGAATTTGCAACCAAGATATATATGCATTCTCAGCGAAAAAAAATAGTTATATTTCACCAAAAAAAGATTTTAATTTTAAATCAAAATCAGTTGAATTCAATAAAAAAAAAAGATTTTTTAGTCAAGGAAGAAAGAAAGAAATTTTTGAATTTTTAAGCAAAAAGAAAAAAAAAATTTCTACTGAACAGTTGAATTTTTCAACTGAAAAATGTGAATTTCCAACAAAATGTTAATTTTCAACCAAATAGTTTATTTTCTAACTGAAAAAGACCAATTTTTTCAAAAAATGGAATATTTAAGTTATAAGTTAAGCAAATTAATATTTTAAAAAATGGAAATGTTGAAACTTCAACCGAAAAAAAGACTTTTCAACCAAAAATGAAACAGTTCAATTTTCAGTTTAGAAAATAATTTTTAACTATAAAATATGAATTTCAAACAAAAAAAGTTGATTTTCAACCAATAGTTGAATTTTAAACTAAAGAAGATGAATTTTCAACCTATAAAATAATAGTTGAATTTCCAAGCCAAAAACACGAATTTTCAACAAAACAGTTGAATTTTTAACTCGAAAATATGATTTTCTAAGACGAAAATTAATTTTCAACCCGAAAATATGAATTTTCAACAAAAAAAGTTCATTTTTAACAAAACAGTTAAATTTTCTACCTGATACTATCAATTTTCAATAAATCACTCAATTTTTATACAAATAGTGAATATTTTATACCAAATTAGTTGAATTTTCAACCAAAAATAATAATTTCCCATAAAAAGTTAATTTTCAACCAAAGATCATACATTTTAAACCAAATAGATCGATTTCCAACAAAAAATATGATTTTTCCAAAAAAAAATTTTTTTTTTAACCAAATAGGTTAATTTTCTAGCAGAAAATATCAATTTTTACCAAATAGTTGAATTTTCAACTAAAAAAAGATGAATTTTCAACCATCAATCAAATATTTAAGTTTTCAGTTAAAACAATGAATATTTAACAAAACAAAAGAATTTTTTGCCAAGAAGATTAATTTTCTGCAAAATAGTTGATTTTTCAAGAAAAAAGTTAATTTTCAACCAAATAGTTGAATTTTCGACCCGAAAATATGAATTTTTAACAAAAAAGTTAATTTTCTACCAAATAGCTGAATTTTTAACCCAAAAATAGGAAATTTTAACAAAAAAGTTAATTTTCTACCCAATAGTTGAATTTCCTAACAAATAGTTGAATTTTCAACTAAAAAAGATCACTTTTGAACCAAAAATATTAATTTTCAACCAAATAGTTGAATTTTTAACCCAAAAATAGGAAATTTGAACAAAAAAGTTAATTTTCCACCAAATAGTTGGATTTTCAACTAAGGAAAATAGATATTCAATCAAATAGTTGAATTTTTAATTAAAAGAAAATTCTACTCAAAAATGGAATACTTTAATTTTTAGTTTGAAAAAATCAATTTTTAACCAAAAAATATGAATTTACACAAAATGTTCATTTTCAACCAAATAGTTAAATTTCCTACCAAATAGTTGAATTTTCAAATAAAAAAGGATCAATTTTTCAATTTTTAACCAAAAAATGTGAATTTCCACAAAATGTTCATTTTCAACGAAATAGCTGAATTTTGTACCAAATAGTTGAACTTTCTACCAAATAGTTGAATTTTTAACTAAAAAAGATAATTTTTGAACCGAAAAAGTTAACTTTGAACCAAATAGTTGAATTTTTAACCCAAAAATAGGAAATTTTAACAAAAAAGTTAATTCTCTACCAAATAGTTGAATTTTCAACTAAAGAAAATAAATATTCATTCAAATAGCTGAAATTTTAATTAAAAAGGATACATTTCTACCCACAAATGGAACAGTTTAATTGTTAGTTTCAAAAAATCAATTTTTAACCAAAAAATATGAATTTCCACAAAATGTTCATTTTCAACCAAATAGTTGAATTTCCTACCAAATAGTTGAATTTTCAACTAAAAAAGATAAGCAATTGTCCGGATGTGTGTGTGTCGATGTCACACTTTTTCGTGAAACTTCTGTAATTCAAAGTTGATGCAAGAATATAAAAGATTCCTTGGATCGAGACAAATCGATTGACCTATATTATTAATACTTAATATCAATACTCAACAATTAATATTTTATTAAAGAGCAGGGAATTTATGGTAATTTATATATTTTTCAAATCGATTTTTACAGTAAAAATCTTCTCATTTTCATAATGTAAAGTTGATGCAAGAATAGAAAAGTTGTGTTGATTCAAGACGAATCGATTGACCTATAACATTGATACATTTTATTGAAGAGTAAGGAAGTTATGGTTATGCATAATATTTGAAAACACGGTTTTTTATAGTAAAACTTTTTTCACTAATATAATTCAAAGTTGATGCAAGAATGGAAAAGATTCCTTGATTCGGGGCAAATCGATTTATCTATAATATTAATACACTTTATTCGAGAATAAGGAAGTTATGCTCATTTATAATATTTGAAGCATCTGTTTCAAACAGAAAAACTTTTTCCATCGACATAATTCAAAGTTGATGCATGAATAGAAAAGATTTTTTAAACGAAAATTTTTTAATAAAATAATTCTGACAATTTTGTAAAGACAGAACTTGTCCCTTCCCTTTTCCAGCTCGAAAAATTATCATTTCGAATACAAAATTTGATTTGTCTGATTTGTCTTTGTGTTAAAAAATTTTTTTTATTATTTTGTAGATTTGCATTTTTTATACATTTTTTTTTAAATTGATCAAAATGAAGACTTTGGTTTTTCTATTATTGACAAAAATAACTAATGCTTCCTCTAGGAGAAAGCAAATACATTTGCTAACGGGAAGCAAAGTGCTCGCGAAATGAGCACCATATAATTATAAATAAAAACAAAGTGGAAACACTCGAGATCGAATTCACAGCTAGTTTAGTTTTTAGGTAAAATTGTAAAATTGTAAATTTTTAAAATCGGAAAATTGGAAAATCGTGAGAACGTGAGAATTTGGAATGGGTACACCTATAATCTAGATTTTCATACAACTCGTGCCAATGTTGAGGCGCGTGGGGGTTGATAGATTGCCTGACGAAACGAAGGGGTAGTTTGCTTTAATCTATCCTGTAATCGCCGGTCGACAGTTGGCCCGACTGCCTTTTTGTCGGCGGTAGATGGATGGAGCCATTTACATTTTGTCAGTGCGACATGCGCTCTTGCTATCATATCTATCACTCCAGCTGACCAATCCGAACCCGTTTTACACTTGTCCAGTTCAGATTTTAAATCAAAATACAAAAAACAATATTTCTAGAGTTCTTATCATCGATTCGAAAACCAATTAGCTTCAAAACCAGAGCCTAAAATGATTCAAATGTTGGACAAGACACCTTTTTTATGTCAACACTCCCACTGTCAAAAAGAAAAAAAAAGAGAAGAGAAAAAATATGGTCTGCATGATTTAACAAAATCCTTTCCCCCTTGGGAAATAGATGCCAAATTTTATAATCTTTGAGCAACCCCTAATCATTGATTTGAAAATAAAAAATCCCCTCAGAGCATCCTTGAACCATCCTACCGAAACTCGTAATTAAAGATCTATTAGAAACCAACTGACAACAAGCCTATAAATCTATATGAAGATAAGATCTGAACTGGAAAGATCTCGTACCTATTGAAGCCAGAAATGAGGAGACTGGGGAGTAATAGTAATTGGCAAGGTAGGAAGGATTCACACATGAGTCTGGTCCGATATCATCTCTCAAATCGGGGACTCGTGGACCGTTTGAAAGATGATCGATCTGTTTATAACCAGGGAAGGTAGGAATAGGAATTCTCAGTTCTGTTCGCACAGAGCCAATGGAGCCGAGTTTCCTATACCTATCCTAGAGCTTTAATCCCCGGTATTATCCGGCAGATGCCGAGGACAGAGTCGTCTCTTAGACGCGACAGCGGCCACCTGGTCGTTCGTTTTCGTTCGTCTGAGGTGTCATCGTGCTGACAGATCTGTCAATTGGCCCAGTGGACACCTACCTCTCAATTCCAAACTCTCGCGCTTCTTCAGAGTCCCAAAACCCATCGCTGGAGACCCAAGTGTCCAAACTTGTCTGATCTTCGCCTTTTGCTTTTGGAACTCTGAGGGGAGATCAGGAAGAAGACATTCTTGTCTAAATCGATTTCAGAGTCCAGTGAATTTCAATACGGAAACTCGGTTAGAGACTTTCAAAGGTGTTGGGGAAATAGTGGTCAGCTTTGGGTCTTGGAATAAAACTGAAGGTGGTGATAAAACTGAAGGTGATGTTGGTATTGTTTTGAATTTGTTTAAGTAGATGAGACCTATTGATTTCCAATCAGGGGTCCAACTTGGGGTGCCCGAAGGGTTTGGCATTGGATTATATCATAGTGAATTTCAATACGGAAACTCAGCTAGAGGCTTTGAAAGCTGTTGGGGAAATAGTGGTCAGTTTCGGGTCTTGGAATAAAACAGAAGGTGATGATAAAACTGAAGGTGATGATAAAACTGAAGGTGATGATAAAACTAAAGGTGGTGATAAAACTGAAGGTGATGTTGATATTGTTTCGAATTTGTTCAACTAGATGAGACCAATTCATTTCCAATCAGGGGTCCAACTTGGGCTGCCCGAAGGATTTGGAATTTGATTATATCATTCCGGATCAAAATGATTTTCCGAACCAACATAGGTAGTTCGGAGTTCCTTGGACTTTCAGCAAAGGGTAATTTGGGTAATCGAAATTTTGAAAAGACTTACCTCCCACGCGTAACGAGGATTGAAGGGTTGACTGGCCCATTTGCCCCGAAATGGGCCAAATCTGGCCCCTCTGGGAATGTCCTTTCGTGCTCGAACAAAAGGACCTCCAGGTCCAGAACCTCCGACTTCCACTTCTGGTACAGGAGATATCCAATCACGACTAGTTGGCTCTTTCTGTTCCAGTGTTTCTTGTTTTATCACAGCTGCTGCAAACATCAAAATTCATTCCATTAATTCATTAAAGCCATACTACTTTGAAACGTTTTAGGTAATTTAAAAAGATTGTTCAGATTGTAAGGCAGTGGGAGGAATACCATAAGAACTAATTGTGGGATTTGATAATGATTCAAAGACTTCAAACGATTTTAAGAGAATAGTTCTTTTTATGGGATTAAAAAAAAGTTTCCTAAACTTACTCATAAGGATTTGGAAGGATTTTATAAGATTTAAGAGGTTTCAGAGTATTTTTAATAATTCCAAGATTGTTTACAGTATGTCAACAATTTCAAAGGATTTTTGTTGAATTTCAAGTGATTTTTGATGAATCTCAATATATAGAAAACTTCTAATCTTTTGATAATATTTCAATAAATTGTCAAGAATTTTACACTTAATTAAGGAATTTAAAAAAAATTACGAAATTTCCAAGGATTCTGATGATTTTAAGGAATTTGAAACAATTTTATGCGGTTTTAAAAAATTTCTTAGAATTTCGGAACGTTTCGAAGGTTAAAAGGACTCATAAGTCAAGGTACTTTTAAGAGATTTTAACGGATTTTATATCAAATTTCTGGATGATAAGTTCCGGATAATGTGTCCGGGTAATTAAAATTTGCAGGTGTTTTGGTTATAGGCTACAATTAAATTAAAATATCATAAAACGTGAGGAAAACAACAAACTTGACCATACCAACTGAATTTTCCCCTCATTTAAAGATAACAAATGTTTAAACAATCTGTAGAAAATAATAAATTCTTGAACTTAATTTAAATTTCAAAACATTTCTAGGCCTTCGGGAAATATATTTCATGGAATTTCCTACATATTTTTGGATATATCAACGGATTGTAAAGATTTGAAGTGATTTTGTAATACTTCAAGGGATATCAAAAAAAATTTCGTAAGAGTTAAGGGATATCAACAGGATTTCCATGATTAAAAGGATTTTTAATCTTGAGGGTGAATCCGCCCCTGGATTAATTTAAATTAATACTCGAAGTTTCCGACAAAAATGGTTTAGATTTAGAGAAAAAAATTGTAATACAAGAAGGATTGTGTAACTTTTTCACTTTAATTTTCACACGGAAAAACAAGTTGAGCTTTGGAACCTAAGTTATAGCTGGAAACGAACCAAGGAATTTAGAAATATTCCTGGATCAGCCAAAGTGAATATCTTTGGACTTAGACCATGTTCCCGATACCAAGGATATCATGTAATCAGTACACATTATAAGTATAGCCAGAATAGGGATATAATGGATATCTGAAGGATTATCGGAAAACACCAAAGCATCATGGGAACATCGAAATGAAGGGACAACAGACGAATCGAGACAAACGATAGTTTGGATGTACTTTCGACATTCAAAAGAGTTTTGCAACTTAAAATTCAGGCCAATGTTCATATTAGTTTTTGTCCGGGTAATCATAATATACAGGTGTTTTGATTGTTGGTGGTAATTTGATTGAAGTATCATAAAAAGTCAGGAAAACAAACAAACTTGATCTTCAAATGCATTATACCGAATTCAGGGATATTCATTTGATCTGTACCAGACGAAAAACATTTGATAACACAACAGTCTAATCGAGAGGATTGACAATTGGGGTATACTTTCGACAGTTTTTAAAAGACTCACGATTTGAGATGCACGGTAATGTTAAGGGAAAATAGAGTTTGTATCCAGGTAATAATAATTTACAGGTGTTTTGATTATTCGTGATAATTGGATTTAAATATAATAAAAAGCCAGGAAAACAAACAAACTTGACCTCAAAATTCAGTATGCCAAATTCAGGAATGAGAAACTTCTGACAATACAACAGTCTCATCAGGAACAATGGCAATTGGGGTTTACTTTCGACAATCTTTTAAAGATTCACGACTTAAAAAGCACGCCAATGTTAATATTGAATAGGTTTTATGTTCGGGTAATAACAATTTACAGATCCCTAGATTGTTGGTAGTAATTAAATTGACATATCATGAAACGCCAACAAACCAAACAAACATGATCTCAAAGTTCATAATGCCGAATTCAGGGATATCCATGTTCTTGATACCAGACAAAAACATCTGATGATGCAACAATCTAATCGAGAGCATTGACAATTGGGGTTTACTTTCGACAATTTTTTAAAGATTCACGACTTAAAAAGCACGCCAAAGTTAATATTGAACAGGGTTCGTGTCCGGATAATAACAATTTACAGATGTATCGATTGTTGTTGGTAATTGGATTGAAATATCATAAAACGTCAGGAAACCAAACAAACTTGATCTCTGAATTCATAATGCCGAATTCAGGGATATTCATTTTCTCCATAGCAGATGAAAAACTTATGACAATACAACAGTCTAATCAAGAACAATGACAATTGGGGTACACTTTCGATGATTTTTCAAGATTTACGACTTAAAAATGACGCCAATGTTAATATTCGATAGGGTTTGTGTCCTGGTAATAATAATGTGCAGGTGTTTTGATTATAGGCGGTAACTAAATTGAAATATCATAAAACGTCAAGAAAACAAACAAACTTGACCTCCAAATTAATAATGCCAAATTCAGGGATATCCATGTTCTCGATAACAGGCAAAAAACATCTAATGAGGCAACAATCTAATCGAGAGCATTGACAATTGGGGTTCACTTTCTACAATTTTTTGAAGATTGACGACTTAAAAAGCAGGCCAATGTTAATATTGAATAGGCTTTATGTTCGGGTAATAATAATTTACAGATCCTTTGATTTTTGGTAGTAATTAAATTGACATATCATGAAAGGCCAAGAAACCAAACAAACATGATCTCAAAGTTCATAATGCC
>CAKNYM010052841.1:84350-95795 GCA_932195095.1 Andricus curvator
CAATTTTCAAAAAATTTCAATGGATTCCACATAGATTTCAAATATTTAATAAAATTTCAAAGATTTCAAAAAGTTTGACAAATATTCCGAAGATTACAAAAGATTTCAAGTATTTCAAAAATTTTCAAAAAATTTCAATGGATTTCACAAAGATTTCAAAGATTTAAAAAGATTTCACAAAGATTTCAGGGATTACAAAAGATTTCAAGTATTTTAAAATATTTCAAAAAATTTCCATAGATTTCACAAAGATTTCAAATATTTTATAAAATTTCAAAGATTTCAAAAAGTTTGACAAAAAATCCAAAGGTTACAAAAGATTTCAAGTATTTCAAAAATTTCAATGGATTTCACAAAGATTTCAAAGATTTAAAAAGATTTCAGAGATTACAAAAGATTTCAAGTATTTCAAAATATTTCAAAAAATTTCAATGGATTCCACAATGATTTTAAAGATTTCAAAGATTACAACCAATTTCAAGTATTTAAAAATATTTCAAAAAATTTGCATAGATTTCACAAAGATTTTATTATATTTCAAAGATGTCAGAAAGATTTAAAAATTTTAATATTACAAAAAGATTTCAAATATTTTAAAATATTTTAGAAGATTTTAAAATTTTTGAAAAATTATTAAAGATTTCAAGAAATGTCACAAAGATTTCAAGAAAATTTCAAAAATTTCAGAGATTACAAAATTTTTTAAGCATTTCAAAATATTTCAAAATAGTTTAAAAGATTAAACTTTTTTTCAAGAAATTACGAAAGATTTCAAGAAAATTTCACAAAATATTTCAAAAATCACAAAAGATTTGAAATTATTTCCAAAAAAATTCAACAGATTTCACAAAGATTTCAAAGATTTAAAAAGATTTCAGAGATTACAAAAGATTTCAAGTATTTCAAAATATTTTCAAAAATTTCCATAGATTTCACAAAGATTTCGAAAATGACAAAAGTATTTTGAAATATTTCAAAAAAATTTCCATAGATTTCACAAAGATTTCAAATATCTTTAAAGATTTCCAAGATTTTGAAAACATTTCAAAGATTACAAAAGATTTAAAGTATTTCAAAATTTTTTTTAAATGATTCAATTTAAAAATTTGTTATCACGGATTTTTAAATATTTTACCTATGTTTTTAATGTTAAAAAATAAAAATCAGGGTGGTGAATTCGTTCTTTGCTATGAGATTAGGAGTCAGTTTGTGTATTTTTGCATGATCTATGACATATAATGACTTTGTGAAGCTCTTCGCCTGGGGTGATTACTAGACAGATTGATCAGCAACCTGTGTCCGATCGGTGTTGTGGAACCAGCCTATTGCTTGAATAAACAGGTAAATCCGACCCATGTCGCTGATCAATCTCTCTAGCAATCACCCCAGGCGAAGAGCTTCACGAAATCATAATCTAAAGCTCTCCACCCGGGCCCATTAGTATCCAATGTCTTTTGTTTCAGGCGTCAATAATAATAAAAATACAATAAAATAATGAAAAATATGTTTGGCAAATTGGGGTTTAAGGTCAATCAGGATCAGTTGAATGGAGCAGGTATAATAGGAGATCATTGATAAGAGTGCCAGCTCACTAATCTGTCCTAATCGTGTGAGCAAACAGCGGGTCGCGAATTCATTTGAGAATGATCGTAAAGAAGAGAGCTGATCCCGTGGAGGGTTTTTTCGACATGAACGGCGAGTGTCGAGAGCTCGTCGCTGACATTACAACAATATTTAGAAACCCTCCAGCAGCTTTTTGACTCCTGCAAGACAAGTGGGTGCACGAGTAATAATAGTCCCACCGAATGGGGAATTCACTCACGAGTATTTTGATAGCAGAGTCGAGAGCCCACGATATGATATAACCGGATGATTAGGGCAAAGTGGAAAATGATTAGAGCCTGAGAATATTCTCAAACTCGTGGGAAGAGCTTCAGCAAAGATTTGTTTCATAGTAAAAGGAAATTTAAACAAAAATAAAAAAAACTGAATAATTTTATTTCAAACATTCTATAAAGAAGTTGAAATGATTCTGTTCACAACCTTTCATTCTTATTTCACAAAAATTCAACCATATTTACATATAATTTTGAAAATTAAATTCAGATACTCATTTCACAACATCACCATCATATGAAGAATCAAGTAATTAGAATAGGGGTATTTTAAAAAAAATTCACTTTTATTATACAAATTATATGAGTTGATAATTACTTAATCAGTTTATAACATAAAAAACATTACACAAATATACTCATTGAAAGATTCTAATAAGGTTTACATTATATGTTTCTTTCAATTTGAAATTTCATTTCTATATATTTAATTTATTGATAACCTTTTAAATTATTTAAAAAAATTAAAATATATGTTTATATAATTTTGAAAATTCAATTCGGATACTCATTTCACAACATCACTAACAAATTTCAAAGAAGTTCATTGAAACATTCAAATAATTTTTACTTTATATTTTTCTGAAAATTTTGGATTTCACAAAGATTTAAAAGATTTCAGAGAATTCAAAAGTTTTCGAGTGTTTCCAAATAGTTCAAACAATTTCAATGGATTTCACAAAGATTTCACAAATTTTAAAAGATTTCAAAGATTTCTGAGATTATAAAAGATTTCAAGTATTTTAAAATATTTCAAAAGATTTCCAAGATTTTAAAAAGATTTCAAAGATTACAAAAGATATCAAGTATTTCAACATTTTTCAGAAAATGTTCATAGATTTCGCAAAGATTTCAAATATTTTATAAAAATTCAAATATTTCGCAAAGATTTTAAAGATTTCAAGAAGTTTCACAAAGATTTCAAAGATTTCAAGTATTTCAAAATATTTCAAAAAATTTGAATGAGTTCCACAAAGACTTCGAAAGATGCAAATTTGAAAAGTTTAAATGATTCTGTTCACAACCTTTCATACTTATTTCACAAAAATTAAACCATACTTACATATAATTTTAAAAAATAAATTCAGATAGTAATTTCACAACATCACAATAGTTAATAATTACTTAATCAGTTCATAACATAAAAAGCATTATACAAATATATTCATTGAAACATTCTAATAATGTTTACATTATATGTTTCTTTAAATTTGAAATTTCATTTCTATACATTTAATTTATTATTTAATTATATATATAATTCAAAAAATTAAAATATATGTTTATATAGTTTTGAAAATTTGACTCGGATACTCATTTCACAACATCACTAACAAATTTCAAAAAAGTATATAATTGTAATAGAGGTATTTTAAAGAGAAAATAAACTTTTATTGTAAAAATAATAGCCAATATTCAATTACATAACTGAATGTAAATAATAAATTTATGTTACTCAATTTATAAATAATTTAAATTCAATCTTTATGTGATTTAATATTAAAAACAAAATTAATCAGCTAATAATTAATCAAACAGTTTGCAACATGAAAAGCATTAAACTATTATTTTCATTGAAACATTCAAATAATTTTTACTTAAAATTTTTCTGAAAATTTTGGATTTTACAGAGATTTCAAAGATTTAAAAAGATTTCACAAAGATTCCACAGAGATTTCAAAGAATACAATAGTTTTCGAGTGTTTCAAAATAGTTCAAACACTTTCAATGGATTTCACAGAGATTTCAAAAATTGTAAAAAAATTTACAAAGATTTCACAGATTTCTGACATTACAAAAGATTTCAAATATTTTAAAAAATATCAACAAATTTCCATAGATTTCACGAAGATTTCAAAGATTACAGAAGATTTCAAGTATTTTAAAATATTCCAAAATATTTCAAAAACTTTCCATAGATTTCACAAAGATTTCAAGGATGAAAAAAGATTTCAAGTATTTTAAAATATTTCAAAAAATTTTCATAGCTTTCACAAAGATTTCAAATATTTTAAAAGATATCCAAGATTTTAAAAAAGATTTCAAAGATTTCAAGTATTTCAAAATATTTCAAAAAGTTTTAATGAGTTCCACAAAGATTTCAGAACATTTAAAAAATCGAAAAGTTTATTTATTCCTCAACCGCATGTAGAACTCACCTAAAATTAATCCCTTTTGTTGAAAAAATTCTGTAAAAAGATGCAAATTTGAAAGGTGAAAATGATTCTGTTCACAACCTTTCATACTCATTTCACAAAAATTAAACCATATTTACATATAATTTTGAAAATTAAATTCAGATACTCATTTCACAACATCACAATCATATGAAAAATCAAGTAATTAGAATAGGGGTATTCTAAATAAAAATAAACTTTTATTAAACAAATTATATCCGATATTGAATTATATAACAATTATATGAGTTGATAATTACTTAATCAGTTCATAACATAAATAGCATTATACAAATATATTCATTAAAACATTCTAATAATGTTTACATTACATGTTTCTTTAAATTTGAAATTTCATTTATATACATTTAATTTATTGATAACCTTTTAAATTAATTCAAAAAATTAAAATATATGTTCATATAATTTTGAAAATTTGATTCGGATACTCATTTCACAACATCACTAACAAATTTCAAAAAAGTAAATAATTGTAATAGAGGTATTTTAAACAGAAAATAATCATCGAAAAGAATTTCGGATTCGTGTATTTTTACAGAATTTTTTAAACTTTAGGGGTTGATTTTGGGCAAGTTCAAGAGACCCTAGAGGGGTGGAACTTTTTTGTATACTAAGGGCATGGATTTCTACTATTACCATTGAAAAAATTCTAAATTTTCAAATTTGTATCTTTCTGCAAAATTTTCTAAACTTTAGGGGTTGATTTAGAGATGATTCAATGGATGCCAGAGGGATGAAACTTTTTTTGGACATTCAGGGCCATTATCATCAAAAAAATTTTAACTTTTCAAATTTTTATCTTTTACAGAATATTTTAAACATTAGGGGTAGATTTTGGATATGTTCCACATGCACTGCAGGGATAAAGCTTTCTTTTGGGATATTTTTGGCATTAAATTCCACCGTTTTGATAGGATATTCGAGAACCCAGGATATGACATAACGCCAGATGATTAGGGCATAGCGGAAAAAGATAGAGCCTGAGAATCAAGTCAAACTCGTGGGAAAAGCGTCATCAAAGATTTATTGTAAATAAAAAGTTGAATCAAAAAAATAATTAGTAAAAATTTATTTCAAAACATTTCAAAAGATTTCGCAAATATTATACAATATACCAAAAATTTTCAAAATTTAAGAAATATTTCAATAACATTAAAAATGATTTCAAAATGTTTGGAAGATTTTAAATATTTCAAAAGATTTTAGAAGATTTGAATGCTTCCAAAAGTTTTAAATAATTTCACACATATTTCAAAGATTTCACAAATATTTTCAGGATTTCTCAAAGGTTTCAAAATATTTCAGAAATATTTTCAATATTTCAATGATTTCAATGATTTCACAAATATTTCAAAAATTCCACAAAGATTTAAAAATCAAAGTATTTCATAAATATTGAAAATATTTCCAATATTTTGAAGAATTGACAAAAATTTCACAAAGATTTCAACAATACAAACAGGCCAAGTGGTACATTTTTCTCTAATTGTTTCAAAAGCATAAAATTTGTTGTAATCATTCCTATTAGCATTAAAAATCGTTTTAGAGAGGGTGCCAAAAATGTTTTCAATCATTTTTTTCATTCAAAAAATCGTGACAATATTTTTTCGAAATGCTACATTTTTCAAAAAATTCTTCTTTAAATTAGGGGTAAGTTAACATGTAACAAAAACAAGCTCTGACAAAAACAAAACTTTTTTACGAAAGGCTTTTGCTCTTCTCTATTTTTGAGTTTGAATAGCCAGAATTGCTTTCGAATGAAAATATTAAAAGCCTCTTTTTTGAAAAAAGAACTGACAAATTGAAAAGGAATGTTGAAACAAGGTTCATGGGAAAAGAAAATTAATGAATTCCTTCATGCCTTGGGTTTGGTCATGGATGGTGCAAAAGTGTCTAAAAATACCTAACCCAGTTTCTAACAATCTAACGAGAAAAAAACTTGAAAAGGAAGATCTTATCTCCCTCTACTTCTCTTCTGCTCTAGAATGGTATAATTATGGAAAAACCAGAGATGATTAAGTAAATTGGCATCGCGAGGTATCGGTAGAAAACCGCATTCTAACCACACAGGACGTCCTGTGATAGGAACCATAATGATAAGAAACTACTTATAAATCGTAATTTTTACTTTAAAATTGCCACTTAATTCAGTTTTGGATATCTCTCTTCGAATTATTTTAAAATATTTATTTTGCAACAAAACTGCAGATTCTGATAAGAATAAGGAATTATGAGAAGTATGGATGATAAACATTAGACAAAGAGAAACAAATAAAAGCTGCAATTTGAACAAAGAAATGGTATCAAAATGTACTAAAAAATGAACAACAATTTGTTTATATTGAGATATTCAAATATTGAAAGCTATTTGATTTGTTTTGGTTTATACATTGATCAAGAGAGCAAACATAACTGAAGTTCAAAATAGGTTTGTCAGAAAGTGACCAGGAAGAAAATTTAAGCCCTACTTTGTAGCGTGTATTTTTATTTAAATAAACTATTTTGAATGCATAAAATGAGTTTAAACATAGGTCGAAACACAAAAACTAGAGTTTCAATTTTGTTTTAACTCGTTTCCTCACAAACTCGTTTGGAAATCTATAGCTTTCTTTTATTTGCAACAAAACTGCAGATTCTGATAAGAATAAGGAATTATGAACAACAACAAATGAAACCTTCAATTTGAACAAAGAAATGGTATGAAAATGTACTAAAAAATAAACAACAATTTGTTTATATTGAGATATTTAAATATTGAAAGCAATTTAATTTGTTTTGGTTCATACATTGATTAAGAGAGCAAACATAACTGAAGTTCAAAATAAGTTTGTAAGAAAGTGACCTGGAAGAAAATTGAAGCCCTACTTTTTAGCGTACGTTCTTATTTAAATAAACTATTCTGTATGCATAAAATGAGTTTAAACATATCTCTGAACACAAAAACTAGACTCTCAATTTTGTTTGAACTCGTTTCCTCACAAACTCATTTGGAAATCTATAGCTTTCTTTTATTTGCAACAAAACTGCAGATTCCGATAAGAATAAGGAATTATGAACAAAAACAAATAAAAGCTTCAATTTGAACAAAGAAATGGTGTCAAAATGTACTAAAAAAATGAACAACAATTGGTTTATATTGAGAAATTCAAATATTGAAAGCAATTTAATTTGTTTTCTTCATACATTGATCCAGAGAGCAAACATAACTGAAGTTCCAAATGAGTTTTTTGTGTATTTTTATTCAAATAAAGTATCTTTCATATATAAAATGAGTTTAAAAAACATATCTCTAATAAAAATTATTGTTTCCATTTTGTTTTAGCTCCCTTCCTCACAAACTTCTTTCGAAATCTACAGCTTTCTTCGCTATCTAGGTCAGAACTGAAAAAAACAATTTGCTTTCAATATTCGCATAGCCTAAAATAACCGAATTTGTGGTTTAATTTTGTTTCAGTAGGTTTGCCACCGTTACTTGGTTCAAAATAAAACTTAATTTTTTTGTGTGTATTACGTACTATATCTATGCATTGTTTACGGAATCACAGTTTATACACAATGTACAGACAAGATGCTCCATTTAACTTTGTTTCGGGTTTACTAGTTGGCATTGAATTTAATCTCGTATTTGTATTTCACTATCACGGTTAGAACATTAAGGGCATGAACCAGACTCTCATGAGACAAAAATTCTTTTAAACAAACCTAATAAACTAATAATTCGAATGGATTTTCTATACCAGACAATTCTTTTCCTTATTGTTTTCTGATAGGGAAAATTGATTCAAATTACATATTAGTTTATGATTAAGTTTGTTTAAAATCGGTCATGTGAGTGGTTCCCTACAAATTAAGGAACATTTTAATCTTCTCAGTCTATTTTGTCTTCGGTGAAAGAGTCAAATATATCAGATTGGGATAACATTTTTTTTCAGATTCATTAAAATAGTATTGGAAAAGTAGTGCAATTTTTAGTGTTTTTTATAATTAAGTTCCTGAATAAGGAGCGAATATATGAAATTAGAAACTGAAATTTATGAAATTAAATCCAGAATTAATCAAAATTCCTGTTTAACATCCAACGATCAAATTTGGACAACACAAGAAAAATAAGGTAACCTACAAATCCACTTCTTCAATTTTTCCTCTTGTCTTTTTTATCTTTATTGTTTTATATCATAATCAAAAAACATTAACAAAAAAATTACCAACATTTTAGTCTTTATTTCTGGTTTTCTTATGTTTCTTATGTCTAAAAAGTTTTATAATGCAAAAAGTATCACATATACCAAATTCCTTGTTTTTTCAAAATATTGAATCTTATATGCGTTTTTGTCAACTTCACAGAAGAGCCTAATGCAAATTGTCAGTATCTTTTACCTTATTATTAATTATAAACTTTTTTATGTGTATAATTTTTAAAACCTTATCATCAGTTAAAATTTGAAAGATTTTTTAAAAAGTTTATTAACCTCTTGAATTTGTTATAAATTAAAAGTTTAGAGTTTCTTTATGTTATCTCCACTTATAACAAAAATTATATTATTTTAAAAACCTTCTAGATTATGAGATTAATTTAATATTATATAAATACAATAAAATGATTACAATTAGGTGATTATTTTTATTTGAAGACTTTACAACAGTAAAAGAAACTTTTTTCATTTTGAGAAGTGAGTATTCAAGAGATTTTTCATAAATATTGAAAATCGGCAGTTGCAAAAGGAAATTTAAAAAAACTGTAATAAAATGGTGAATAATCACTATTTAATTTTGCAAAATATATTGCTAATCATATAGAAAAATATCTGATTTGGATTAAAGAAAGCGCTTCTTTAACATATGCTTCTTCATTTAACTTAAAGTGAATTTAAAATAAAGAAAATCATTTTAAATTCAAGACAAATTTGTATTCAAACAAAAAGCCATTTTTTGAAAAAAGAAACCTTGGAAAAAGAGAAAACCTTTCTGAAGCGTTCTAAACAACGCGGGTTTTAATAACTTTCTAATATATTTTTTTTTTTAATCAGAAATTACTTTCGAGCTAATAGCTTGGTTGAGTCATGAAAGATACGTTTAAAAAAAGAAAGCATTTTCGAAGAAAACGGAAATAGTGACATACAGTTGCGTGAAAAAAAAAAACCTATCACTTTGCTTTGAATCAAAGAAAAATATTTATTGGCCTTCAGTCAAAAGTTTCTTTGATTGATATAAATTTCTTTTCACTTAGAGAAACTTCTATGATTGAAGGAGAATATTTTTGGTCCCAATGAGAATATTTCTTAAATTAAAAATGATTTTCTTCATTTTGAAGTTCTTTTTGGTTAAATGAGAAAAATAGCTTTAACGAACGGTTTCTTTAATTAAAAACTAATATTTTTCTAAGCCTAATTAAAAGTATTGATTGCCACTGATCTCGGATTAGAAGCATCATCACCAAACAATTAAATCACTTACCACTCATTTGATAATCAACGTCTCGTCGAGAGAGATCAAGGCAATTCATGGATAGAGAATATCCGAAAACTTCCTCGAGAAAAGCACTAAAGTCACAAATTTGAACAAGTCATAACGCTCACAAGTGTTTCACACAAATATTGTTAAAATCCATCAACAATTGAATGAACAAAGAAAAACTGGATGTCATCATCACCAGGAAGTGTACTCGCGTTCTTCCATGATCGCGAGTGCGTACCGGAAGAGAGGATCGATGGAGCCGTGATATCACAGCAGGGGGTGTAAAAGGTTGTTCCGAAAGGGTAGTTCGGAAGGGGTTGGGGGTGGTTGTCACGAGGCTCGAAGGATGAAGCGGACGAACGAGAGTGGTGAACTCGGAGAGCACTGCTGCGCCGTGTCAGCTGGCTCTTGGCAGACTAGAGGATCCGAAATCTGTTGAGAAGAGGATGGCACGGCTCCCGAGGGAACCCGGGACGATCCTGGGGTGTGGCGAAGAGTCGCCGTCCGGGATTCTGGTTGGCCCAAAGGCGGAGCAACCCCTATCGCATCGGAATCCCCCACCAAGGGACATCACAGCATCCCTCGTTTCGAGAACGAGAGAAGTATCGCGCATGAGAGAGAGAGGGGAGAGAGAGAGAGAGAGAGAGAGAGAGAGAGAGAGAGTGGCAAAGGCAGCCAAGCCACAAGAAGAGGAAACCAGCTAAGATGAATCAAATCATTCTTTAACCCTTCCCAAACTGGAAAATTAATTTGATTTTAGAAAGGGGTAGATTTAAGTAAGAGAATGGAGGAATGGTCAATATTATCAGAGTTTGCTTTTCTTGGTTTGCATGAGGTCTTCTACTTTTTAAAATTGATAGAGATAAAGATAAAGGGGAGGATGGATAGAGTGGATAATAAATTTTTTGTACTTATAGGACCGCTCGGAAACAAAAAAATTAATTAAATTTGAGAAAGGGGTAATTTTGAGTTTGTTGATATCCGATTCAAAATTAACAAATAGTATGAATAATCATACAGATGAATATTAACGAACGTTTTTTATTCTTTTTTGAAACAAATTAAATTGAATAATAGAAATACCTAACTTCTTTAGAAATTTAATATTCACGTGATATTGAAAGTGTATATTATATTATTTCACATAGTACCGCGCTTTTTGGTACACGCGCAGTTTAAAATAGGCGATTTTCAACATTACCTTAAAAACTTTAAAAAATTATAAATTGAAATATGCAAAAGCTTGGAGTTTTAAAATGCCGTCAAATATTTCAAATTCTTTGAAATCTTCTGATCTCCCATGAAATCATTGAAATCCTTTAAAATACCTTCAAATTATTGATCGATTGAAAAATCTTGGAGTTTCAAAATGCTCTAAAATATTTCAAATTCTTCTAAAACTTTTGATATCCTTTAAAATATTTTTAATCTCTTTAAATTTCTTGCAATTGTTGAAAATACCATGATATCTTTGAAAACCTTTAGAATATCTTCAAATTATTGAAATCGATTGAAAAATTTTGAACTTTTAAAACACCCTCAACTATTACAAATTCTTCAAAATCTTTTGATATCCCTTGGAATTTTTAAAATCTCTTTAAAATTCCTCGGAATCTTTGAAAATACCACAAAATCTCTGAAACTTTTAAAATCCTTCAATTTATTGAAATCTATTGAAAAATCCTTGGAGCCTTTTAAAATACTCTTAACTATTTTTAATTCTTTGACATTTTTTAATATCCCTTAAAATCTTACTATTATCTTCAAGATTCCTCAGAATCTTTAAAAATACCATAAAATCTTTGAAATCCTTCAAAATTCCTTTAATTTGAAATCGATTGAAAAATCCTGTAGTTCGAAAATACCTTCAAATATTTCAAATTCTTTAAATTCTCTTA
>CAKNYM010052841.1:109884-124476 GCA_932195095.1 Andricus curvator
AGCGTAGGGAAGTTATGGTAATTTATATATTTTGAAAATCGGTTTTTATAGTAAAACTTTTTTCATTAACATAATTCAAAGTTGATGCAAGAACAGAAAAGATGTGTTGATTCGAGTCGAATCGATTGACCTATAATATTTATACATTTTATTGAAGAGTAGAGAAGTTATGATAATTTATATATTTTGAAAATCGGTTTTTTATATTAAAACTTTTTTCATTAACATAATTCAAAGTTGATGCAACAATATAAAAGATTCCTTGGGTCGAGACGAATCGATTGACCTATAATATTATTACATTTTATTGAAGAGTAGGGTAGTTATGGTAATTTATATATTTTGAAAATCGGTTTTTTAAAGTAAAACTTTTTTCATTAACATAATTGAAAGTTGATGCAAGAACAGATAAGATATGTTGATTCGAGTCGAATCGGTTGACCTTTAATATTAATACATTTTATTAAAGAGTAAGGAAGCTATGGTAATGCATAATATTTGAAAATACGGTTTTTACAGTAAAACTTTTTTCTTCAACATAATTTAAAGTTGATGCAAGAATATAAAAGATTCCTTGGTTCGAAACGAATCGTTGACCTATAATATTAATACATTTTCTTAAAGAGCAAGGAAGTTATGGTAATTTATATATTTTGAAAATCGGTTTTTTATAGTAAAACTTTTTTCATTATCATAATTCAAAGTTGATGCAAGAACAGAAAAGATGTGTTGATTCGAGTCCAATCGATTGACCTTCAATGTTAATAAATTTTATTGAAGAGTAAGGAAGCTATGGTAATGCATAATATTTGAAAATACGGTTTTTTATAGTAAAACTTTTTTCTTCAACATAATATAAAGTTGATGCAAGAATATAAAAGATTCCTTGGTTCGAAACGAATCGATTGACCTATAATATTAATACATTTTATTAAAGAGTATGGAAGTTATTGTGATTTATATATTTTGAAAATCGGTTTTTTATAGTAAAACTTTTTTCACTAACATAATTCAAAATTGATGCAAGAACGGAAAAGATTCCTTGATTTGAAATTACAGAGATACCTCCACTCCTGCCACCTGGGGGTGGGGTAAATTTTTTCAAAGTCGCTTTTCCCCCTCGAAAATAACAAGTTTTTATTACAGATATTTTTTTCATAGGATTCGTATTTTTTGAGATATTTCGATGTCTCAAGTTTGAAAAAGCACCCTGTATATCAACAAAAAGTTTTATTTTTTTCAATATTTCAGACACTCTTTCCCCTATTTTCCTTTTTTTTTAAAATGGAACTGTTTTGTTGAAAATTCGTCTTATTGGGTTAAAAATTCAACTACTTTGGTAGAAAGTTCAACTATTTGGTTTCAAATAAACTTTTTAGTTGAAAATTCAACTATTTTGTTGGAAATTCATTTTTTTACATTGAAGATTAGATAAAATTCAACTCTTTTTAATTGGAATCTTCACGCTATTTTTTGTTCAAATTCATCTCTTTTGCTTGAAAAAATTATTTTGTTGACCTTTCGACTATTCTGTGAAAAATTAATTTCTTTATTGAAGATTTATTTTTCTGGTTGAAAATTTAACTATTTTATTAAAACTTAACGTATTTGTTTAAATTTCATATTGTCTGATTGAAAATTCAATTATTTTCTAGAAAATTCGCCTTTTTGGCTTAAAAATTACGTAATTTCTTTGAATTTTTTTTCTTTCTTGATTGAAAAATCTTTCTTATATACAAATTTGTCTTTTTGGTTAGGAAATTCATGTCTGTGGTTAAAAAGTCATTTTTTTACGTTGACAATAATTTTTTCAACTGAAATTTTAACTGTTCCTTTTTTAGTTAAAAATTGATATTTGTTAGTTGAAAATGCATTCATTTTGTTAAAAAATCGTCTAAAATGTTCTATTTTGTTGAAAATTCAATTGTTTTGTAGAAAAACAGTTTTTTGTGTTAAAATTGTACTATTTTGGTTGGAAAATCAACTGTTTGATTGAAAATTATCTTTATTGTAGAAAATTCAGCTATTTTGTTGAAAATTCATTTTTTTCTTGAAAATTAATCTGTTTTGGCTGGAAGTGGAACTACTTTGTTAAAAATTCATTTATTTCGTTGATGATTCATCATTTAATTGAAAAGCCTTTTTTTTCAAATTTAATTATTTTGTTGAAAATTATGTTTTCTAGT
The DNA here is from genome assembly GCA_932195095.1 of Andricus curvator. Lineage (NCBI taxonomy): Eukaryota > Metazoa > Arthropoda > Insecta > Hymenoptera > Cynipidae > Andricus > Andricus curvator. The sequence continues at coordinate 112,071 of CAKNYM010052841.1, forward strand.
TGAAAATTAATTATTTTCACTGACAATTTAACGCCTACATGTTTGGTTCAAAATTTATCTTCTTGAGCTGAAAATTTAAATATTTGGATAAAAATTCCTGTATTTTATTTAAAATTCGAATTTTGTGGGAGAATATTTAATCTCCTTTTTTACTAATTCATATTTTTGGTTGAAAATTCCTCTAAAAATTTAAATATTTGGTTAAAAATTCATGTTCTTTGTTAAAAATTCATCTATTTTGTTGAAAATTCATCTATTTTGTTGAAAATTCGTGTTTTTTTTTGTTTGTTAAAAATTAATTTTTACATCTGAAAATTTAATTATTTCATTTTAGGTTGAAAAATTACGTTTTTTAGTTGAAAATTCTACTATTTGGCAGAAAATTAATGTATTTTGTTGAAAATTCGTCTTTTTGTGTACCAAATTAATCTTTTTTGTTAAAAATTTATCTTTTTGGCCGAGGATTTTACTATTTTGTTAAACATCGTCTTTTTTATTGAATTCAACTAGTTGAAAATTCATTTTTTTATTGAGAAGTAATTTTTTAAACTTCAAATTTAGACTATTTCATTGTTTGTTGGAAACTTAAATTCGTATTTTTGTGGAAAATTTATCTTTTATGGTGAAAAGTAAACTTTCTTGGTCAAAAATGAAACTTTTTGTTAAAAAATCGCCTTTTTAATTGAATTCAACTAGTTGACAATTCATTTTTTTTTTATTGAAAATTATTTTTTTTTACTGAAAAGTAATTTTTCAAACTTCAAATTTAAACTATTTCATGTTTTGTTGGAAATTCGTATTTTTGTAAAAAAATTATCTTTTATGGTAGAAAAGTAATCTTTCTTGGATAAAAATTAACCATTCGATTGAAAATTCAACTGTTTGATAGAAAATTAACGTATTTTGTTGAAAATTTGTCTTTTTGGTAGAAAATTAATCTAGTTTGTTAAAAATTCATATTTTTGGTTAAGGATTCAATATTTTGTTGAAAAATCGTCTTTTTTTATTGAATTCAACTAGTGTAAAATTCATTTTTTAAATTAAAAAGTAATTTTTTAAACTTCAAATTCAAACTTTTTTGTTGACAATTCGTATTTTGTATAAAATTTATCTTTTCTGGTAGAAAAGTAATCTTTCTTGGTCAAAAATGAAACTTTTTGTTAAAAATTCATCTTTTTTTTTTTATTGAAGAGTAATTTTTCAAACTTCAAATTTAAATTCTGCCATTTTTTGTTGGTTATATTTTTATCTTTTTTATGAAAATTTGAGCATTTTGCTGAAAAAGGATCTTTGCAGGTTGAAAATTGAACTAATTTGTTAGACATATTTTTGGCCCGAAATTTAATTGTTTTATTCCAAATTAAATTAAAAATGCCAAATATTTCGAAAAATCACCCTGTTTTGAAAGTATTTTGGGATGTGAAGTCTGATATTTCAATATTTCGAATTATTCTTGATTCATCACCGAAGTTTATAGTAGACCGCACGGCCACGTAGCCATATAGTTAAAAGAACCAAACGCTAGGTTGCTTTCGGGGTGGGGTAAAAATAACTAAAATTGGTAATTTTTTATCCCAAAAATAAAAATTTGTCAGATACAGGAAAAGCGGGAAAATCGGTTATTTGCGAATCACCCAATAGCTTGAAGCGTGCTATCTCATTTGTAAACAGATGACTGCCGTCAAGGGTCGATTCACCTTTTTGGTTAAAAATGAATTTTTTATCGTTGAAAAATCGTCTTTTGTAATTTGTTTAAAATGAAAAATATTTCGAAAAAGCACCCTATTTACCCTGCCTTGCGAGTATTTTGGGCTGTGAAGTCTGATATTTCAAAATTTTTTCAAGAAATCCTCACATTTTAAAGCTTTTCGCAAATTGCCAGGGATTAAAAATTATATTATTACATTGACGCGTCTTTTTCAAAGACTCCTAAATGCATCTTAAATTCTCCCTAAAACTTATAATATTGCAGTTCAACTATTATAACTATCTTAATATTTCAAGTGGGAGAAATTTAAATATATGTCTATATATAACTCTTTTTCAAACCTAAAGGGCCTATTTGAAGAAAATAATAACGCTTGAGGAAATCTAAAAGATTTTCAAATATTTTAAGATTTTTTTCCACCCTCTATTCGTAGTAATTTTCAATTGATTTCAATGGTTTCCGAAAGTATCTAAAAACATTTCAAAACACTCAATTTTTCCTCGAAAATGAGGCGCGCACTTGTAACTTGACTCTCAAGATGCTCCTCTTTGTCCAAACCGACCAAAAAACCACAGTCTAACTTCAGTGTCTCATGTAGCGAGTCGACTTTTCGAAATAGGGAAAGAACAAAATATAAAATTTTGCAGTTTCATTATTTTTCAATAAACTTTGTTTCTGTATATATAAATATTCATACAAGATTTTATAACCGCGTAAACAAAGTGTATTTTGTATCTTCGAAATTGACTGAAAATGGAGCAACCTACCACCTACTTTAAAAAGATGAGTTTTTCTTCATTTTATACCAATTTATATTAATTTCTGCTGAAGTAAAATTTTTCTTCATGTAATGATAGAAGTGAGGTTGGGGGGGGGGGGAAAAAATCAAACAAAACATTTTGAGGTGTTGGAAAACTCGAAAATTAAACTGATGGCGTCTCGCTTCACGCCTTATTTTCAAAGATTCCTAAATGCATTTTTAAACTCTCCCAAAAACAAAAATATAATATTGCAGTTCAATTAATATAACTATTTTAATATTGCAAGCAGGAGAAAATTTAATATATGTCTATATATAACTCTTTTTCAAACTTAAAGAGCCTATTTGAAGAAAATAATAACGCTTCAGGGAATTTCAAGGATTTTCAAATATTTTAGGATCTTTTTCCGCTCTCCATTAGTAGGAATTTTCAATTGATTTTGATGGTTTCGAAGGAATTTCAAAATTTTTTCAAGAAATCCTCACATTTTAAAGCTTTTCGCAAATTGCCAGGGATTAAAAATTATATTATTACATTGACGCGTCTTTTTCAAAGACTCCTAAATGCATCTTAAATTCTCCCTAAAACTTATAATATTGCAGTTTAATTATTATAACTATTTTAATACTTCAACCAGGAGCAAATTTCATCTAGATCTATATATAACTCTTTTTCAAATTAAAAAAAAAAAAAAAAAAAAAAAAAAAAAAAAAAAAAAAAAAAAAAACAGACTTATTGGCTTCTGTTTTAGAGGTAGGCCAGTATTCGGCTTTGGACACATATTAACTCCTATCAAATACAACGCTGCTGAAGGCTGGTAACCTTCTCAGAATAAATCACCAACCAATTGAGACTCTCGGTTTCCTTTCTCCGTCCTCACCCCCCCCCCCCACACACACAGTAACAGAAGTATTGGTGGGACTGACGTTACAGATAGACTATCCACCGTACGACAAATAATCACTTAACTTGGACATGGTTTCGGCTCGCAAAACAAATTTCGCGCATAAAGGTGTTAGTTGGGTGTACAATCTAAACATGAATAATACAAACAATAAAGTAGCCTCGGAATGGACTGAAACTTGGATCGACAAAATGCATACACACGGTAAACGTAAAGGTCGAATTTCAGGCGATGAATGGAGACTGGGTGTCTGGAATGCTAGAGGAGTGAATGACCTTAAAATAAGAGAACTACGAGAAACTATGCATGCAAGGAAACTAGATATTTTATGTGTACCTGAGACGAAGAAAAAGGGTTGCGAAAGTAGAAACATAGAAAATGGGGTGTTGAAAGGCGGTTTTGAAATATGGTCAGGAGTAGGTAGTGAATCAAATCGTAGTCAAGGGATCGGTTTAATTATGAATAAAAAAGCAAGACAGCATCTCAAAGATCATGATTTTGTATCTCCCAGATTGTTGTGGGCTAGAATGAAGGTAGGAATCAGAAGGTTATTTATCATAGCGTGCTACGCCCCAGTTGACAGTGAGCCGCGAGAAGTCAAAGACGCTTTCTGGGACACTTTAAATGACACAATAAGTACTTGCGATCCAGGCGAAAGAATAATTCTGCTAGGAGATATGAACGGATGGGTCGGCGTTCAACGTCAGGATACAGATACAGAAAGGGTACTAGGTAAATTTGGGGATCCAAGAAAAAATTATAACGGGGAAAAATTAGTTAGCTTATGCCTAGAAAAGGGCCTATTTATTACCAATACTTGGTTTCGACATAAAATGATCCACACGTACACTTGGTGTAAAGGAAATAACCGCAGTGTAATTGACTTCGTTATTGCGGATGAAAGACTAAGAGAACTAGTTGTAGATACAAGAGTCATGAGGGGATCCGAATGCAATACTGATCATTATCTTTTAATCTCTAAAATAAACTTAGGCCGGGGATGGAAAAGAAAGAGAACAGAAAAAACGAAACAAACTCGAATAAAGATTGAAAATTTACAGAAACCGGAAGTGCGAATAGAGTTTCAAAATAAGTTAAGCGAACGCATAGATAGGGCAACTTGGGAAGCGCTTACGAGCGTTAAAGATATAGAGGGCGCGTGGGCTTTATTACGGGATATCATTGTTAAAACTGCAATTGAAGTGTGTGGTACGGCAGTGGTAGGAAGAAAGTCTGGTGATGCATGGTGGAATGATGAAATTCAAGCAGCCCAGCGAGAAAAGAAAAAAGCGCACAAGAAAACATTAAACATGACAGGTCTTAGCGATGAGGAGAGAAATAGACTCAAAAATGATTACAAAGACAAAAAGAGGAAAATGAAACGACTAGTCAAGGAGAGTAAAGAAAAAATCAGAACAGAAGAAGAGAACAAAATACAAAACGGCTTTGGAGGAATAATGAAACTACTATATAAACAGTTGAAGGAAAGTAAAAGTACAGAGTTTGCTAGCATGAGAAACAGCAAAGGTGAAATGCTATATGATATAGACGGGATAGTAGACGCTTTAAAAGACTCTTTTAAAGAACTATTAGGAGGTGAAGATATAGGACAACAAAACTGCGACATAGAACATAATGCATTAGAAAACCCAATTGAAAAAGTCTGTGTCACTGAGGTCCGAGACATAATTAAGAACTTAAAAAACGGTAAGGCTGCTGGCATAGACAGTATTAGTGCTGAAATGCTCAAATACGGTGGCGAGTACATACCTCACAGGTTGTGCGAATTAATAAATTTATGTATCGAGACGGGGAAAGTCCCAGACGATTGGAAAAAAGCGATTATCGTACCAATATACAAAAGAAAGGGAGATAAAAACAACTGCAGTAATTACAGAGGTATCAGCCTACTAAGTACCGTAAGTAAAATATACTCAAAAATACTTATTCGTAGGGTAATGGAAATCACAGAAGAAAAAATATGGGAAGTCCAAAGTGGATTTATGCCAGGAAGATCATGTACAGATCAGATATTTAGCCTAAGACAGATCACAGAAAAAAGCTTGAGAGTAGGAAAGAAAGTTTTCTGTGCATTTATTGACCTAGAAAAAGCATTTGACACGGTAAATAGAAGTAAACTTTGGGAAGTTCTTAAAGAATACGGAGTGAATGGAGGGCTCCTGCAAGCAATAAAAACAATATATACAGGTAGTAAAGCGAGCGTAAGGGTAAACGGGAAACTGAGTGACTGGTTCGATATTACGCAAGGCGTGAAACAAGGATGCGTTATGTCCTCGTGGCTATTTATCATATTCATGGATAAGTGTCTAAGAACTGCACTCTTCGACGAAGAAGGTGTAGATCTCCAAACAGTTAAGGTACGTGGGTTAGCTTTCGCAGATGACAAGATTGTTATGGCAGAATCAGTCGAGGACTTGCAAAGAATGTTGAATAAACTTCATACAAGCATGAAGGACATGGGACTCAAAATTAACGTAAATAAAACAAAAATCATGGTGTTTGAGGGAAAGAGTGAGAAAACAATGTGCAACATTGTCCTAAATGATGAGAGATTAGAACAAGTTGACAAGTACGTATATCTAGGTAGTCTATTCACTAGCGACGGAAAAATAGATGGGGAGTTAGATAGGCGCATAAATAAGGGTAAACAGGTTATCGGTAGAGCAGGGTCCATCCTAACAAATAAAAACATATCAAAAAAAGCTAAAATGGCCATACACAATTCTATATTCGTACCGACTGTACTATACGGTAGCGAGACATGGACCTGTCAAGAAAAGGACAGGAGTAAAATTAACGCGATCGGCATGAAACCTCTGCGCATAATATGCGGGAAAACACTAATGGACAAAGTCCGAAACGAGACAATCCTCAAAGAATGTGGTGCAAAAGAGACAATAGTTGACACATGGGAAAGAAATCAGTTAAGATGGTTCGGACATCTTGAAAGAATGAAAGATGAACGACTGACCAAACAAGTGTATAAAGGTAAAGTAAATGGCAGAATGCCCAGAGGTAGACCGCCAAAAGAATGGTTAGAATCTGTAAATGAGACATTAATCCGTAGAGACATAAGAAGCCATAGGAACACAAGAGCTTGCATGAAAAAATGCATGGACGTGAAGGAAGCTAGAGTAGTATGCCAGGACAGAAAAGTGTGGCGACAAATAGTTTGTAAACAGAGTGACAGTAGAATGAATGACGCCTGAAACAAAGATCTTGAATACTAATGGGCCCAAGTGGAGAACCATACATAACAATTTTGTGAGGCTCTTCACTTGGGGTGATCGCTAGAGAGATTGATCAGCAACCTGGGTCGGAGCAGTGTTGCGGAGTAAACGTGTCATTCAAATAAATAACACGAGAATTCCAGATCAATCTAAAATATATATACCTAACACTTATATACCTATCCACCTCATACCTATATTCCTACCTACCTTATACCTATATACCCATATACACACTACTATTCTCCAACCGAGCAAGTCATGCCTACCCCGAAAGGGAAATGGCTTAATGGTATAATAATAATAATAATAATTCTTCACTCATCACCGAAGCTTAGGCCGTGCGGTCTATAAGTTATAGTAGACCGCACGGCCACGTATCCATATAATCAACCGAACCAAACGCTAGGTTGCTTTCGGGGTGGGGAAAAAATAACTAAAATAGGTAATTTTTAATCCCAAAAATGAAAATTTGTCAGATAGAGGAAAAAGCGAGAAAGTCGGCTATTTGCGAATCACCCAATAGGTTGAAGCGTGCTCTCTCATTTGTAAGCAGATGACTGCCGTCAACGGTCGAGCGGAGTCTATAATTTGTTCAAGTCGAGTTGGTTCTCTTCTCTCTTTTTTTCCACTCTCCTCTCTGTGTGGAGAGAGGAGAGACTTTGTAGAGCCTGCAGCGGCTCGAAAGTGCTGCTAATGTGCCTACACGTCGAGTCGCGTATTGAGCAGGAGAAGCAAGAAGCTCTGGAGAACACCGCCCCCCTGCCTGGAGGAACTCGAGACGCGATTGTTGTGCGCCGCGTGCACACGATCCAGGACAATGGTATCCGCCACCGGAAGTCACCGGAAGACGATGAACTAACGGAAGACTCTCTGCCCCAGAGGAACGCCCTCGTCTTATTTCTCTCTTCATCTCTCCTTCTATCATTTTATCCATTTTATCCTTCCCCTATCAACAAACTCACAGCTTGTCCTTCCTTCCTCACTCCCCCTTTTTTTATTCACTTCTCTCTATATGTATTAAAGAGGCGACTTAACGATTTTTTCCAAATGCACGTGGGTTGAGTTCTAAAGGCAGTGACAAATCCTGGGCGAGAAAGTTATAGGATATGCTGGCTGAAAGCTGATTTGGGTGAAAGGTTTTGATAGAGATTTTTGATGTCATTATTCCTCATTTTTCATTTCAAGTCTAGAAACAACTGTTCTGCGATTTGTAGACGCAAGGTTCGAGTTCAAATCCCCGTGGATTTAATTTTTTTTCAAAGAAACTATCTTCTTTTGAAATCAGATTAGAGAAAATATAAGGTAGGGTTGTAGGGATTGGATACAAGTATACACTGGATGACTTTTATTCAGAGATAAGGTTCAGGAACTTTAATAATTTTTTCCTAATTTACATATATTTCATGTAAAAAAATATTAGAGTTTATCAATATCATTCCTCCTCCTTTTTATTCACTTCTCTGTATTAAAAAGGCGACTATTTTTTATATCATTTAAATTTTTTAGTTGTCACCAAGCTTTGCGATTTGTAGGTACAAGATAGAAAAGAAAAAAGGTAACTGTCTCACAGAATTTTTTCTGTCTGCAGAAAAAAATTGACTTACAGAATTTTTTTTTTATAACTTGAAAAAAAGGTCTTACAGAATTTTTTCTGTCTTGCTGAAAAGAATTGACTTACAGAAAAGTTTGAGTTATGCAGATTGAATCGAAGAATTGTCTTACAAAAAAGAATTCTTACAGAATTTTATTCTGTTTTGCAGAAAAAAATTGACTTACAGAAATCAATTGACTTACAGAAAAGAATTCTTAGAGAAAATAATTCTTATAGAAAGTAATTCTTACAAAAAAATTGAATTGAAAAGACTGAACTGAAGAATTTTCTTATAGAAAATACTGTGTTGCAGAATTTTTTTTCCTTAAAACTTGAAAAAAAAATGTAACTGTCTTACAGAATTTTTTCTGTCTGCAGAAAAAAATTGACTTACAGAATTTTTTTTTTATAACTTGAAAAAAGGTCTTACAGAATTTGTTCTGTCTTGCAGAAAAGAATTGACTTACAGAAAAGTTTGACTTAAGCAGATTGAATCGAAGAATTGCCTTACAAAAAAGAATTCTTACAGAATTTTTTTCTGTTTTGCAGAAAAAAATTGACTTACAGAAAACAATTGACTTACAGAAAAGAATTCTTAGAGAAAATAATTATTACAGAAAGTAGTTCTTACAAAAAAATTGAATTGAAAATTCTGTGTTACAGAATTTTTTTTCCTTAGAATTTGAAAAAAAATGTAACTATCTTACAGAATTTTTTCTGTCTTGCAGAAATGAATTGACTTATAGAAAATAATTCTTACAAAAAAAATTGAATTGAAAAGACTGAACTGAAGAATCGCCTTGTAGAAAATTCTGTGTTACGGATTTTTTTTTGAACTTGAAAAAAAATGTAAAAAATCTTAGAGAATTTTTTCTGTCTTGTAGAAAAGAATTGACTTACAGAAAACTTTGAGTTAAGCAGATTGAATCCAAGAATTGTCTCACAAAAAAGAATTCTTACAGAATTTTTTTCTGTTTTGCAGAAAAAAATTGACTTACAGAAAAGAATTCTTAAAGAAAATAATTCTTACAGAAAGTAATTCTTACAAAAAATTGAATTGAAAAGACTGAACTGAAGAATTTTCTTATAGAAAATACTGTGTTGCAGAATTTTTTTTCCTTAAAACTTGAAAAAAATGTAACTATCTTACAGAATTTTTTCTGTCTTGCAGAAAAGAATTGACTTACAGAAAAGCTTGAATTGAGAAGATGTTGCAGAATTTATTTTCCTTAAAACTTGAAAAAAATGTAACTATCTTATAGCATTTTTTTCTGTCTTGCAGAAAAGAATTTAACTATAGAAAATAATTCTTACAAAAAAAAATATATATGTATATTTAAATAATCAACCTTGTCCATATTTGTACCGATCGTGTTGTAAATTTTGTGGATCCCTTCTTTTTACTCAGGAAACGATTTGTTTGAAGCAAAAAATCTTTGTTGGTTCAACCACAGAATATGGTTATTATATGGAAAACAAAAAATATTTGGTTGGCTCAACCAGTTTTTTTGGTTGTTTTAAAGAAATCTTCTGGTAGACGGAGTATTTCATTGATACAACAAACAAATTTTGTTGGGCCAATCAAATATTTTGTGGAATCAACAAAAGTTTGTTTGATTCAAACAAATTTTTAAGCTCTATTAAACTGAACGAGTGAAATTGTCACTGGATGAATCAGTATTTTGAATTATTACTGGTGAACCAGTGATATTCCGACTTTGACTGGGTGAACCAGTAACTGACTCAACTAAAACAGTGTTACTTACCAGCTGGCGGAAGACAACTCGTACGACCAGATGACTACTGGTACTGTATAACCAGTGATCCAAACTGATTAAACCAGTGAAACTCACTGATTAAACCAGTGAACCTCACTGCGTAAACCAGTGACGGAATTCCACTGAATGAACCAGTGAAATATCACTGATTGCCAGTGAAACACTTCTGGCTGTTTCAACCAGAGAGATATCACTGCAAGTCAGTGAGATTTCACTGGTTCATTTTTAGAGAGCGTGTATCCAAGAAAAATTTTCAAGCTCTATTAAACTGAACCAGTGGAATCGTCACTCGGTGAATCAGTATTTTGAATTATCACTGGTGAACCAGTGATTTTTCGACTTTGACTGGGTGAACCAGTAACTGACTCAACTAAAACAGTGTTACTTACCAGCTGGCGGAAGACAACTCGTACGAGCAGATGACTACTGATACTGAGTAACCAGTGAACCTATCTAATTAAACCAGTGAAACTCACTGATTAAACCAGTGGAGATCACTGAATAAACCAGTGACGGAATTCCACTGAGTGAACCAGTGAAATCTCACTGATTGTCAGTGACACACTTCTGGCTGTTTCAATCAGTGGGATATCACTGGAAATCAGTGAGATTTCACTGGTTCATTTTAAGAGAGCGTGTATCCAAGAAAAATTGTCAAGCTCTATTAAACTTAACCAGTGAAATTGTCACTGGGTGAATCAGTATTTTGAATTATCACTGGTGAACCAGTGATTCTCCGACTTTGACTGGGTGAAACAGTAAGTGACTCAAGTAAAACAGCGCTACTGACCAGCTGGCGGAAGACAACTGGTACGAGCAGATGACTACTGGTACTGAGTAACCAGTGAACCTAACTAATTAAAGCAGTGAAGCTCACTGATTGGACCAGTGAGATTTCACTGGTTAATTTTCAGAGAGCGTGTATCCAAGAAATACATTTTTTTGGTTCAAGAAAATTTTTTCTGAGAGTGCCTGTATGCGAGATCTCGTGAACACGATGTTTTTGAGAAAGGAAAATTCTCCAAGACTGTCGATTTTTTTTTTTTTTGGTGCCGCTTCTATGATTGGAAGGAAATTGATCCCCATGAATGCTTATAATTGAGAGAAACCAGAGCTTTTTTTTCTTTCGAGCCATTGTCATCAAAACATTTTACCTGCGACGATTTGATTTTTCGACTTCTGACGAGCGCTGACAAGCAGCGGTCAGATCTCAAGCTTTTTTCACCCTCCTCGAGGAACCGAGCCACGAACCCTTGAAGAAAAAGTGGCTTTTTCAAAGATATCGAAGTCGGAATAGAAGGGACCCCACGTAGAGTTCCGGTCAGCGGGTCGCGTAAATTCGTAAAGAAAAACCCTCTAGACGTAAGTGAGCTACTTTTTCGCGAGACCAACTGTCAAAAACCTTGCGTCCACTTTTTTTACAGCCACACCAAACCGACCTTAACAGCATTTTGTGGCTTGGAAAACACTCATACACATTCTTCTATATGCTCTGCCGAATTCGTATAAGAATTGGATTTCTGAACCGTCACTCGCCTCGTTTGTACATTCTCGAAACGGTGCGAAAAAGTATTTTAAGAAAAAAATTACTTCAGTCTTGAGTACGCACTTCTGATCCAACAAAAAGTGCATGACACATTTTTTCGCGTAATTTTTTTTTAAATCCGTTAGAATTTTGTTCCATAATGAAATATTGGAAAAAGTGTTGAAATCGAAGATTTTTTAGGTCCGGAAATGAATCAATGAAGTGAGGATTAGGAAAAAATATTTCTTTATACAATTCTCTAGGACTATGACGAGGAGTCATCCAAAAATTAATCTATTTATTAATAAACTTACTAATGGGAAGCATTAGTTATTTTTTTCAATAATAGACAATCCAAAGTATTCATTTTGAATAATTTAAAAATAGAAATTCACAAAAAATACAAAATTACACAATAATACAAACGATTTTTTAAATACAAAGACAAATCAGAAAAATCCAATGTTGTATTCAAAATGATAATTTTTCGAGCTGGAAAAGGGAAGGAAAAAGTTCTGTCGCACCCTATCCCTTTCCCAGCTTTATGATTTCTTTACAAAAATTGTCAGAATTATTCGATTAAAAAATTTATGATCAAGAAGTCTTTTCTATTCGTGCGTCAACTTTGAATTATGTCGATGAAAATTTTTTTTTTGTTTGAAACAGATGATACAAATATTATAAATGAGCGTAACTTCCTTAATCTTCAAGAAAGTGTATTAATATTATAGATCAATCGATTTTCCTCGAATCAACACAACTTTTCTATTCTCGTATCAACTTTAAATTATGAGAATGAGAAAATTTTTACCATAAAAATCGATTTTAAAAATATATGAAATACCATAACTTCCCTACTCTTCAATAAAATGTATTAATATTGTA
>CAKNYM010052841.1:133417-145406 GCA_932195095.1 Andricus curvator
CTCCTCTCATTTTTCCTCATTTGCCCTTTCACTATTTTCCCTCACTTCCCCGTTCACCATTTTCCCTAACTTCGACTACGTCCCCTACTCCCAATCTAAAAATTTTCCCTAACTTCCCTTCACTTACAAACCCTACATTTCCCTAATCCCCTGCCATCGTTTTACTTCAATTCTCCCACTTCCCCTCCTCTCATTTCCCCTTCACTTCCCCTTCACGATTTCTCTTACTTCTTCTTTCCCTACTTTCCCTATTTTCTCTACCCGAATTTCCCATCACGTCTCCTACTTTTCATACCCGCATTTATCCTCATTTCGCTTACTTCACATCCCCTTATTTCCCCTCAGTTCCCCTACTTTCATGCCCTTTACTTTCTCTTCTTACTCCTCATTTCCTCTCACACCTCTACCCTTGTCATTTCACCTCACTTTCCCTACTTCCCCTCCGTCATTTCTACTCGCTAACAAAACTTTAATTTTCATTACCCCACTCCCCGCATTTTTCCTCAATTGCCCTACTTTCCCTCCGCTCATGTTTCCTTACATGTCCTTTCACTATTTCTCCTCACTTCCTTGTTCGCCATTTCCCCTAACTTCCCCTACTTCGACTCTCATAATTTTCTCTAACTTTCCTTCATTTACAAACACTTTATTTTTCCTACTCCACTGCCATTTTTTTCCCTTCAATTCTCCCACTTCCCCTTCTCTTATTTCCCCTTACTCCCCCTTCTTCCTCTTTAATAATTTTCCCTTCACTGACAATTCCTTCATTTTCCCCACTCCCCTGCCATTATTTTCCCTCAATTCGCCTACTCCGCCTCCTCTCATTTCCTCTCACTTCCCCTTTCACCATTTTCCCTAAGTTTGTAGTTAAAGAATTTTCAATATCGCAATTTTCATCCTCAAATTTTCGAGACTTTTTTAATCTCCAGTTATTTCATTATGAATTTATCTGAATACAAATATAAAGGATATCGACAGTTAGGAGGTTTTTAAAAAAATGAAAAATAAATTATTAAAAAATAAATAAAAGTATAAAAAGAGAATGAAATTTGACTTTCATTAGGTGGCACCTCGCCTCGGGCTGTTTACGCGAAACATGGTCTTCATTGTCCACCCTCGATCTCGATATTCAACCTTTCGTCGAGTTGGCAAAGAGCTAGCGATTGAAGGGTAACCCCTGCGGCTCACCCCTCGAAGCATCCCAGAAAACCGAGGGTAAAACTCGAGGAAGAAGGGGAACAGATGTTTTTGAGCGCGAGCCAACATCGTAATCTACGTTCCGCAACATTGTAATTAAGGAAAAATGGAACTTTTCTCTTCTCCATAACTCTCACACTCTTACCCCCACTCTCTTTTCACAATTTATCGACTCCCCTTTCCATCTACTTTCCTTCCTTCCTTCCTTCCTTCCTTTCTTCCTTTCTTCCGTCCTTTTTTCCCAAGATATTGGAAGCAATTATAAGTTACTTACAAACTCGATAAAGAATCTCTTATTAATTTTAATTGAATTATTTTCTTTGAACGTGTTAAATCTCAGACCATTTTAATTTTTAAAAAGGGTAAGTCCGTATAAAGAATCAGGTTTGGGTTTCTCCGTATATGGAATCAAGTTTAGCAAATTTTCACAGAAAAAACTGGGGATACGAAGCGTTGCAGGTAATCTTCCAGGGTAATAAAAAGCTGATTATTCCAAACTGAGGTAAACTTTCCGCGGAAAGTTTACCTCAGTTTCGTGTGCTTGATCGGTTATCTGCAACATTTCTTAACCTCATACTAAGAGATTAATAAACAGATAAGGGGTCATCCAAAAAATTACGTGAGGTGTTTTTCCGAAATCCCCCCCCCCATTCAAGTGAGATACCCTAAGATCTGCTTTGACCCCCCCCCCCACCCCTCATCAAAAAAAATCTTACTAATATTTTAAATTAGGAAGCGAATATACATATAAATTTTGTTAATTAAATAATAGTTAATTGTTAATTTTTGAAGTATGCTTCATTATTATAAGTATGTTTCCTTATTTTGCATTGAAAATTCTACTATTGTATTTTTGGTTGAAAATTAATCTTTTTTGGTTAACAATTTTATTATTTGGTTCAAAATTGAATAATTTTTTTTTAATTAACTTTTTTGTTGAAAATCATTTATATGATTTTGGCTTGAAAATTCTAATATTACGTAGAAAATTTGTCTTTTTGGTTTGAAAATTCATCTCTTTTGATTAAAAATGGTTGGTTGATGATTCAACTATTTTATCAAAAATTTGTCTTTTTTTGGGTGCAGTCAACTGTTTTTAACAGAAAATTAAAATTCATCTCTTTTGTTCAAAATGTCATGATTTCTTGAAAATTCATTTTTTGTTGTTGTTAAAAATGACCTGTTTTAACTAAAAATTCACCTATTCAATTTTTGGTTGAAAATTTAGCTTTCTTAGCTGAAAATTCAACTACTTGGTTAAAAATTCTTCTTTTTTCGGTATAAAATTATCTTCTTAGTTACAAATTCATCTTTCTGGTTGAAAATGTAACTATTTTGTTGAAAATGAATTTTTTTTTGTTAAAAATTACTTTTCTTAAATATAAATTTACCTATTTTCAGATGAAAATGTGTTTCTTTTGTTGTTAAAAATTCATTTATTTTTTTAAAAATTCGTATATTCTGTTCAAACTTTGTCTTTTTTCGTAGAAAATTAATCTTCTTGGCTAAAAATTCTTCTTTTTTGTTGCAAATTTTATTATTTGTTTAAAAATTCATTTTTTTGGGCAAAGATTCATATATTTAGTTGAAAATTCATTTCTTCAGTTGAAACTTGTACTATTTTTTCTTAGTTTTTTTTCGTTAAAATATATTTTTTTAATGAAAATATAACTATTCCATTTTTGATTGAAAATTAAAAAAATAAATGTTTGGTCGAGAACATATATTTTTAGTTGTAAAGTATTGTATTTCGTTGAAAATTCGATTTTTTGGTTAAAAATTTATCTTATTTAGTTTAAAATTTATTTATATCGTAGAAAATTCGTCTTTTTTGGTAGAAAATTGATCTTCTTGGTTGAAAATTCATTTTCTTGGTTGATAATTTAACGATTTGGTTAAAAATTCATATTTCTTGGTGAAGATTCAATATTTTATTAAAAAATCAAATTATTTGGCTGAAAATAATTGTATTTTATTGAAAATTTGACATTGTTAGTAGTAAATTAATCTTCTTGTTTAAAAACTCTTTTTTTTTTTTGGTTGAGATTTAATATTTTTTGGTAAAAATTTTTTGTATAGATTTGAAAATTTAACTGTTGCGTTGAAAATTCCAAATTTTTTTTCAAAAATCATTGCTTATGGATAAAAATTAACTATTTTTCAAAAATTCAACTATGATGTTGAAAATAAAATTTTGTTGTTGAAAATAAACTTTTTCGCTTTACATTAATATCTTCGGGATGAAAATTCAACTTTTTTGTAGAAAAATCCTCTTGTTTGCTTGATAATTTAACAATTTGGTAAAAACTCATTAGTTAAAATTTAACTATTTAATTGAAACTTCTTTTTTTTTGTTACAAATTCATAATTTTAGTTTAAAGTTAATTTATTTTGTTGAAAAGTTACCTATTTTGTTGAAAATTCTTTTTTTTTAAATTAATTTTTCAACAGAAAATATAACTATTGCATTTTTGGTTGAAAATTTATCAGTTTTAGTTGATAATTCGACTATTTGCTTAAAAATTTGCCTTTTTTCAAATAAATTCAAGTGATTTCTTCGATTTTTTTTGGTTGAAAATTTACTTGTTAAACTAAAAAATAAACTTAAGCATTTTTGTTCGAATATTTAACTATTTTCGTTGAAAATTTAACTAGTTGGTTAAAAATTCTTTTTTTTTTGTGAAAAATTCATCTTTCTGATTGAAATTCGTTTTTTTTTTCTTTTTTTTCTTGGGTTAAAAATGAATTATTTTAACTATAAATTTACCTTTTTTAACTTAAAAATGTGCTCTTTTTTAATTAAAAATTCAATTTTTTCGTTGAAAATTCATGTACTTGGTTGAATATCGTTTTTCTTTTGTTGAAAATTTCGTTTTAACTGAAAATTTAACTGTTTCATTTTTTGTTCAAAATCTATATTTTTTAGTTTAAAATTCATGCATTTTGTAGAACAGTTGTCTCTCAGGTGAGAAATTAATCATCTTGGTTAAAAATTCATCCTTTTGGTTGAAAATTTATTTTTTTATCGAGAATTAATCGTTTTTGTATAAAAATTGTATTATAGAGTTAAAAAATTAATTTTGTTGTTGAAAATTCAAGTTTTCTTGAAAATTAACTTTTTTGTTTTTAATTATTATTTTTGGGTTAAAAATTCAAAAGTTTAGTAGAAATTTTTTTTTTGCTTCATATTTTAACAGTTTGATAAAAAATTGAGTTTTTTGTTGTAAAATTCATACAGTCGAACTTGGATTTAGGCCCGGTTTCGGTTCTGACCTTCAGCTTAAATCCAGGCTCTCTGGACGTAAGCACCAGGGCCGTGTCGCAATATTGCGCAACGTGACGCAGTTGATTTTTTCATTACACCCGATTCTCGATTTCGGAACTCGCGGTTTAGGAATTCCTAGAATTGCTGGCCCACGCAGTTTTTCAGCGCGTAGGGCGAGAGACGGTTGTGACTCTCACCTCGGAAGGGACGCAGTGCGCGAGTACTCAGTCTAGTATATTGCGCAATATTATGCATTCCAACTGGAAACGGTTCAGACGACCCTGACTGTTTATGTTTCGATAATCCCGATTTATGCACAAGGCTATTTGCAGGCAAACCCTGACAATGTTCCTAAACCGAGAGTCGGGTGTAATTTCTCTTGATTATCGCATAGAATTCTTTATACTCGCGTAAAACAAAAATCTATCATTCTTAATAGGCTACTTTCTTCCTCTTCCCTTTTTTCTGTATAGATCTCCCACATTGAATTCCGAGGATTGTAAATTCAAGTACGGATATCCGAAGATATACAGTTTGATGAAAGAATGGAATCAACCCTCTGGAATCTCACGCTCGCCTCGTAAACAAGAATCAACAAAAGACTGACCGCCCTGACTCATTCCAGTTCACACGTGAACTCAATCCCTTTGGACCACTTCGGTGGATCGAGGCATTGGTTCTGATAAAGGAAATTTAAACTTTAAATTCAAACCCAGGGGGTTGGACCTGGCGAGTTCGATTCAGAGAAGAAATGGCCCAAGGGTGGCTGGCTACTCGCTCCATCAGATGCAATCTCAACATTTTCCAGTCCCTTCAAATGAAATGGAAATAGAGAAATGAGGAAAAAGAGGACATTTTCGATGCATCCCTTCTCAAGATTATTATTGTACAATGAAGCTATTTCCTTGTCGGGGTAAGCTTGACTCACTTGGTGAGGAAGGGAGTGATGTTGGGGAGAAGGTATAGATTTTTAGACTGATCTAGAATTCTAGTTCTGAATCTTCATTTTTAATCTTCGATTAACTCTGAAATAACAACCTTATCATATGCGAACGCTAACCCACGTACCATCACTTGGTGACGGAGGGAGTAATATGGAGCAGGAGGTATAGATTTTTAGACTGATCTAGAATTCTAGCTTTCTCACCCTTTTCTTCAAACAGTATAAATTTTGTTTCATTTGCGTTAATTTTGAGGGTCATTTTCTTTATGCTCGTATTCACTTTGCTCGACATTCTTTTCAAGTCTTTGATTGACTCTAAAATAACAACCTTATTATCTGCGAACGCTAACCCACGTACCCTCACTCGGTGAGGGAGAGAGTAATATGGGGGAGGAGGTATAGATTTTTGGACTGATCTAGAATTCTAGTTTTCTCACCCTTTTCTTCAAACACCATAATTTTTGTTTTATTTACGTTAATTTTGAGGCTCATGTTCTTCATGCTTGTCTTCAGTTTTCTCAACATTCTTTGCAAGTCTTCTATTGACTTTGCCGTAACCACCTTATCATCTGCGAACGCTAACCCACGTACCCTCACTCGGTGAGGAAGAGAGTAATATGGGGGAGGAAGTATAGGTTTTTAGATTGATCCAAAATTCTATTTTTCTCACCCTCTCCTTCAAAAGATTGATCTAGAATTCTAGTTTTCTCACCCTTTCCTCAAAACACCATAATTTTTGTTTTATTCACGTTAATTTTGAGGCACATGTTCGTCATGCTTGTATAAAGTTTGCTCAACATTCTTTGCAAGTCTTTTATTGACTCCACACCTTCTTCGTCGAAGAGGGCCATTCTCAGATACTTTTCCATGAATATAATAAATAGCCATGAGGACATAACGCATTGGGCTGGTCCAAAAATGCATTGGAAATTTTTTTAAAGAATTTTTTATGAATAATGCCCGGAAAATTGTCCGAATCCACACAAAAATGAATCTATTTTTTTTTTTTTTTTTTTTTTTTTGAAAAAAAATGATATTTAGAGGTTTCCGACCAAAGATAGTTAAATTTTCAACAAAAAGGCAATTTTTTAAACAAATCGTTGAATTTTCAACTGAAAAAGATGAATTTTCAACCAAAAAGGTGAATTTTTAACCCAAAACGTTAATTTTCTACCAAAAAGACGATTTTTCAATAAAATGCATCAATTTTCAAACAAATAGTTGAAATTTTGACTGAAAAAAAAATTTCAACGAGAACTGGGATAATCACGCTTTTAGTTAAAAATCCAATTTCCAACTAAAAAAAGGAATTTTCAACAAAAAAGTTGAACCTCAAGCAAAATAGATTAATTTTCGACCAAAAAGTTACAAAAGTTAATTTTCAATCAAAATAAAAAAGAACAAATTTTCAGTCAAAAAGTTTTATTTTTAATCAAAGAGATTAATCTTCCACCAAGCAGTTGCATGTTTAACAAAAAGAAATAATATTTTTAGTTAAAGAGCTGATAGTTACATTTTCAGTCAAAAAAATTAATTTTCAACAAAAAAAATAAAAATAAATTTTTAACAAAGTAATTGAGATTTTACCCAGAATAGATTTATTTTGTACGAAAAAAAACAATTTTCTAATGAATAGTTGAATTTTTGACTAAAAATAATCATTTTTAACTAAAAATTTTAAAAATGAGTTTTAAGTTAAAAAAATTTATTTAAAACAAAAAAATGTTAAAAAAATAGTTGAATTTTCACCCAAAAGAGATTAATTTTATACAAAAAAAGACGAAAGTTCTCATAAATAATTGCATTTTTAACTGAAAATGATAATTTTCAACTAAAAATTTAAAAAATGAGTTTTAAGTTAAAAAAATCAATTTTCAAAAAAAAAAAAATACAACAAAATAATTGAATTTTCACACACAACAGATTAATTTTGTACAAAAAACGACGAATTTTCTAATAAATAGTTGAATTTTTAACTAAAAATGTAGAAAACGAGTTTTAACTTAAAAAAATTAATTTTCAACAAAAAAAATTTCTAAAAAAATAGTAGAATTTTGACCCAAAACAGATTAATTTTGTACAAAAAAAATAGGAATTTTCTAATAACTATATGAATTTTTAACAAAAAATTTTAAAAATGAGTTTTAAGCTAAAAAAATTTATTTAAACAAAAATGTTAACAAAATAGTTAAATTTTCACCCAAAACAAATTAATTTTACACAAAAAAGGACGAATTTTCTAATAAATAATTGAATTTTTAACTAAAAATAATTTTTAACTAAAAATTTAAAAAATGAGTGTTAAGTTAAAAAAAATTAATTGAAAAACAGAATAAATAAGTTTCTAACCAAATAGTTGAATCCTCACCCAATTCAGATAATTTTTGGCAAAAAAAGGAGAATTTTCTAATAAATATTTGAATTTTTAACTAAAAATAATAATTTATGACTAAAAATTTAAAAAATGAGTTTTAAGTTAAAAAGATTAATTAAAAAAAAAATTACAACAAAAAAGTTGAATTTTCACCCACAACAGATTAATTTTGTACAAAAACAGACGAATTTTCTAATAAATATATAAATTTTTAACAAAAAATTTTAAAAATGAGTTTTAAGTTAAAAAAATTTATTTAAAAAAATGTCAACAAAATAGTTGAATTTTCACCATAACCAGAATAATTTCATACAAAAAAAGAGGAGTTTCCTAATAAATAATTTAATTTTTAACTGAAAATAATAATTTTCAACTAAAAATTTGAAAAATGAGTTAGGGGAAAAAAAAATAATGAAAAAAAGAATGAATAAGTTTCTAACCAAATAGTTGAATCCTCACCGAATACAGATAATTTTTTACGAAAAAGAAGAATTTTCTAATGAATAGTGGAATTTTTAACTAAAAATAATAATTTTTGACTACAAATTTAAAAAGTGAGTTTTAAGTTACAAAGATTAATTTTCAAACAAAAAAATTACAACAAAATAGTTTAATTTTCACCCACAACAGATTGATTTTGTACAAAAAAGACGAATTTTCTAATAATTAGCTGAATTTTTAAGTAAAAATAATCAATTTTAACTAAAAATTTAAAAAACGAGTTTTAACATAAAAAAATTAATTTTCAACAACAAAAAATTTCTAACAAAATAGTCAAATTTTCACCCAAAACAGATTAATTTGGTACCAAAAAAGACGAATTTTCTAATAAATATGTGAATTTCTAAACAAAAATAATAGTCTTTAATTAAAAATTTTTTAAATGATTTTGAAGTTTGAAAAATTAATTTTCAACCAAAAAATGTAAAAATTAATTTTCTGTGTAAAAAATTAAATTTCAAACAAAAAAAAGACTAATTTTAAATAAAATAGTTTAATTTGAAATCAAAGAGATGAATCTTCCACTGAACAGTTGTATGTTTACTCAAAACCGATAAAATTTCTATCAAGAAGATTAATTATGTACAAAAAAAACGAATTTTCAACTGGAAAAGTTAAATTTTTAATTAAAAATATCAATTTTAAACATATTCTATAATTAAATGAAAAAAAACACTTTTTATGCTGAAATGTTCAAATAAAATATTTATTAATATAATGTATTTATAACGATATCAATTTGTGTGTAATTATAAATAAAATTGTTGACAACAACAAAATTCATTATAAAATTAATTATTTATAATTTTTGGTGCATAGGTATTCAATTGAATGATTCTAAGTTTACAAAAGCTTTTGTTTCCAAGTTTAAAAATAATTATATATAATTAAATAATTTTATATAATTATAAATAATAAAAATAAAATAATTAATTAAAAAATCTGCGGAATTCAAACAGCTTATGTCCTCTTGTTGCTTAATTATTATAAACAATTTAAGTTTTCACGATATAAAAATCTCAATTTCGATTCAGGAAAGATTAGCAGACTCTTTTTTTCTCCATGTGAAATATGCAATCAATCTCCCGATAACAATAATAAATTATTTCTCCTTACCAGAAGGCCGCATAATTAGATATAATTTTATCTAAAGCAGAAACTTACCTGAAACAAATAAAAGATAAAATTTATTTAAGAAAACTAAGTCTATTAATTTATTATTACTTAAATAAATATAAAAAGTATGAATATTGAAAATGTTTCAATTTATAAATTGGGCAAGGGTCGTAAAATCGGTGATAAAAAAATTGTGCGTAATAAAAAATCAGAACACTTTTAATATACGTTTTAGTCATTCCTCTGGGTTTTCCCGGTGAACAACATTTCTGGGCTTTTCCCTCTGAACTGATACGAATTTCGCTTAAAATTTCGAAAAAAATTTTCAAATAAAAAAATGTTTCATACAATCTTCGAGATTCTTTTTCGACATTTTTAAAAATCTTTTTAAATTTCCTTTAAAAATTAACTTTTCAAAATAAAAAGCATTATAAATTCTCCGAAGAATTTTAAGAAAATTTGTTTATTCTCTTGAAACTTTTCCAAATTCTTAAAAAAGTACTACATTTTTCAAAATTTTCATAAATCTACTTTTTCGTTAAAAAATTTTGCAATCTTATCAGAAATTTGAATTAATTTAAAACCATTTATATTTATCTTGAAATTTGTTTAAAATTCTGAAAAATGAAAGAAATTCCCTTAAAATCTTCCAGATACTTTTGCGAAGATTTTGGAAATTAATTTTTCAGGATGAAAAATCATTTTAAATTTTCCTTGCAATCTTAAAAAAGTTGTTTCATTTACTTAAAACCTTAAAAATTCTTAAAAAGCGATTTAAACTCACAATTCTAAAAGGATGTAATTTTAAACTTTTTTTGGAATTTTAGTTAATTTATAAAAATATGAAATTTAAAATTCTTCCATTTCTATTGATCTGACAGAAACAAATTTAGATTATTAGCTTTTTTCTGCATTTTTTTTTAACTCGAAAATTTTAAAAAATATTTTAAACTTTCGGAAATCTTTCAGATTTTAAATTATTTTTCATTTTTTTTAACAGTTGCAGTTAGATCTTCCAGATTTTTTTTTACAATTTTTCAAATTTTTTGGAAGGTTTTGAAATCTTTTTGAATATTCTCTTTAAATAAATTCCGTAAACTGAAAAATCATTTTATATTTTCCGAGAAATCTTTCAAAAATCTTCAAAATCTTCAAAATTTGTTATTCGAAATCTTCAAAAATCTCCATTTTGTTTTGAATTTGTTGATGAAAAAGCAAATTTTCAAGAAAATTGTTGAATTCTGAATCAAAAAAGATTATTTTACAACCACTCGTATTTTTAATAAAAAAACATTATATACTTTTCAAAAACGACGAATTTTCTACTAAAAAGTTTGTTTTTTCAACCCAAAAATATCAATTATTTACACAAAATTTAATTCTCAACCAAATAATTGAATTTTCAACCAGATACACGAATTTTCTATCAAAGAAGACAATTTTTCTACTAAAATAATAAATCTTCATTCCAAAAAAGGACTTTTTAACAAAGCGATTCAATTTTTTCTGACAATTTTGGAAATATTTAGGAACTTTTTGAAATCTTTTTAATTTTTCTTTTAAAATAAATGTTATGAAATAAAAAATCATTTTAAATTTTCCGAAAAATCACAAGAAAATTTTTTTGTTCTCTTGAATCCTTTCAAAAATCTTGAAAAGCTTCTCAATTTTTTGTTCGAAATCTTCAAAAATCGACACTATGTTTCAGATAAAATTATTTTTGTACCCTTTAAAAACTTGTACAGATCTCTAAAAATTTATTTTTGGAAATTTTGGAAATTCATTTAGAATGTTTAAGAAATGTTGTAAATATATTCTTCAATTTAATTTTTCAAAAAATGTATTTAAATTTTCCATTGAATTTCAAGAAAAAAAATTATTATCTTAAAATCTTCTTAACCCTTGAGAAGCTTCAAAATTTTATTTCAGAGCCTTAAAAAATCCATATTTTTTTTACAAATTGTACTCTGGTGGCAAAATTTTAGAGAAGAATTATTTTTAATATTTAAAAAATGTGTAATTTAAAGTTTCTTTTTTATCAATAACGTTCAGAGACATTCAGAAATAAATTTCATCATGAAATAAAATGACTCATGGTTATGAAATTGCGATTTACAACATTTTTAAAATTTCCAAAGGACAAATTAAAAACAACCACTAAAAATTATATTCACGCATACATTTTTTATATTTGAACAAATTTTTTAGATAGGATAGGATTTTTAAATCAGCTTTAAAAATTAATATGAAAAGGAAAAAGAATTTATTTCCCAAATATCTCGAGATATTTATTTTCATCCTTTTAAAACCCATTCCGACTTTGCACAACAATGAGTGCGAGATTTTCGAAAATTTCACAAATTTTTTTGATAGGATAGGATTTTTAAATCAGCTTCAAAAATTAATATAAAAAGGAAGAAGAATTCATTTCCCAAATATCTCGAGTTATATATCTTGACCTCTTTAAAACCCTTTCCGACTTTGCACAACAATGAATGTCAGATTTTCGAGAATTTCGTTCCACAAATTTTTTAGATAGGAATCAATTTTTTTTTAGATTGGATGGGATTTTTGAATTAGATTTGAAAATTAA
>CAKNYM010052841.1:149596-172898 GCA_932195095.1 Andricus curvator
AAATACGTTAATTTCAAACAAAAAAGTTCATTGTCAACCAAAAAAGGATTTTTTCACATAATCGTTGAATTTTCTACAAAGTAGATTAATTTCAATCTGAAAAATTTAATTTTCAAATAAAAACATAAATTTTAAACCGAGAAGATGAATTTTCTGACGAACAAGACGAATTTTTAAGAAAATACATGAATTTTAAAATAAAAAAGCAAAATTTTCAGCCAAATAGTTGACTTTTCAAGAAAGAAAGCTCAATTATCAACCAAAAATAAAAAAGGTTACATTTTCAATTCCAAAAATTAATTTTTTACTAAAAAAGGAACTGTCGACAAAATAATTAATTTTTCAAACAAAGAAAAGAATTTTCAAGTACACTGATAAATCTTCAACTAGAATATTTTAATTTAAAGTGAAAAAATAAATTTTCAACAAAGAAATGGCGATTTTTCATCAAAATAGTTCAATTTTTAACCAAAGAGATGAATCTTCAACCAAGAAGATTAATTTTCCACCAAAAAAAAGACAAATTTTAATTAAAATAAAAGGATTTTTAACAAAATAGTTCAATTTCAACTAAAAAAAAATAAATTTACAACATTTTCAACTAAAATGATGAATTTTCAACCAAAAAAATCATTTTCAACAAAAAAGTTGAATTTTCAAACAAAAAGATAAATTTTCAACCAAAAATCGCGATTTTTGAACCTTGTGAAACGCTACAAAAAAATGTTCAATGGAAAAAAAAATAATAACATGTTACCTTCATTCGAGCTTGGAAAATTTCAGGTTTTATATATTCAATTTTTTCAAAACAGTTTTGTTGAATTTTTAAATAAAAAAAGAGAACAGAAGACATTAACAGATTCCGAATTTTTTTTTTGCTTCTTTTTGGATTTCAGCAAACTAATTGTTTCAAAATTAAAATTTAAAATATTTTGCCGATTCTTGATTTTTCAATTTTTAAGCGTTTTTCAAATTTTCGATTTGAAATAAAAAGCTTTTGAATTCAACTCGCACGTTTTGAAAATTTGTGATTTTTTAATATCCTTCAGTCTTTCGGAATTTCTCGCATTCACAAGTTTTAGTTTTTCCAAATTTGGGATATTTTCGAATTTTAAGCATCTTTAAAATTCAAGTGCTTCAAATTTTTATTTTTTTATTTTTACAGCTTTAGAATTTTTTTAAGCTTCTAATTTGAGCGTTTTCGTATATTTTCAGAATTTAGGCACTATTTTCTTTAAAACGCTTTTTTATTTATTATTTTATTTTTAATTTAAATAAGATTTTCTAAAATAATCAATTAGAATTAAGGAAATCAGGATCTTTCCAAAATAAATGATTTTCTGAAATAAAGCGATTTCAGATTTAAATGACTTCGCCCTAAAGTCACCCTCTGGTTCACGCCCAGGGGACTTCTAATCGAGCCTTTGACTTGAATGGTTTCAAAATAATAAAAAAATATTTCTAACATCCGTCGAAAAATCGAAAATGATTTTTTATTTTCAAAAATTAATTTAAAGAAAATACCTAAAAAGATTTGAAAATATTTCAAAAGTTTGCAACATTGTCAAATAATAATCTGGAGGATTTTTGAGCAATTTCTTTAAATTGGGAATATTTAAAAAATTTTCAAAAACATTTCAAAAGATTTCCAAAATTGTCAAAAACGAATCTAGAGAATTTTAAGGCAATTTTTGAAAGTATGCATAGATTTTTCCAGATTTCGAACCAAACAATTACGAAGCTTTTCAAGAAAAAAAAATTTTCAAATGTAGATTTTTGAATATTTCAAAATGAAATTTCGAATCCTTTCAAGGATTTAGAAAGGTTTCAAGATAATAAACAAATTTTCTTAAGATTCCTGGAAATATTTTTTATGATTTTTTATTTTGAAAAATTAATTTTTGAAGAAAATTTAAGAAAAATTCAAATAATTTAAAAGATATTTAAAAGTTTAGAAACAATCTAGAAATAATTCAAAAATTCAAAAGATTTCTAAAAATTTTAAACAAAATGTGGATTTCTAAAGATTTCAAAATGAAATTTTGAAGCCTTTTGAGGATTTTCAAACGGTTTCACGATAATAAACAAATTTTCTTAAGGTTCCAGGGAAAGGTTTAAATGATTTTTTTATTTTGTAAAATCATTTTGAAGAGAATATTTAAAAAGATTTCAAAAACATTTTAAAAGATTTCCAAAATTGTCAAAAAAGAATCTTGAAATTTTTAAGCAAATTTTTGAAAGAATGCATAGATTTTTGCAGATTTCGAACCAAAAAATTAGGAAGCTTTTCAAGAATTTTGGAAGGTTATATATAAAAGGATAAACAATTTTTTTTTTAATTCACAGAAATAATAAAAAACGTAAATTTTTAAATATTTCAAAATAAAATTTTGAAGTATTTTAAGGATTTTAAAAGGTTTTAAGATAATAAACAAATTTTCTTAAGATTCCTGGAAACATTTTTTATGATTTTTTATTTTGAAAAATTAATTTTTGAAGAAAAGTTAAAAAAAATTAAGAAAATTGCGAGTCATTGTAAAGATATTTAGAAGTTTAGAAACAATTTAGAAATAATTGAAAAATTGAAAAGATTTCCAAAAATTTTGAACAAAATGTGGATTTCTAAAGATTTCAAAATAAAATTTTGAAGCCTTTTGGCGATTTTCAACTGTTTCAAGATAATAAACAAATTTTCTTAAGATTCCAGGTAAAATTTCAGATGATTTTTTTTATTTTGAAAAATAATTGTTAAGAGAATATTTAAAAAGATTTCCAAAATTGTCGAAAAAGAATCTGGAAAATTTTAAGGAAATTTTTTAAAGAATGCATAGATTTTTGCAAATTTCAAACCAAAAAATTAGGAAGCCTATCAAGAATTTTGGAAGGTTATAAAAGGATAAACAAAATTTTCTCAAAATTCACAGAAATATTGAAAAATGTAGATTTTTAAATATTTCAAAATAAAATTTTGAAGTCTTTTAAGGATTTTAAAAGATTTCAAGATAATAAAAAAATTTTCTCAAGATTCCAGGTAAAAGTTTAAATGAATTTTTTATTTTCAAAAATAAATTTGAAGAGAATATTTCCGAAACTGAAAAAAAAGAATCTGTAAGATTCGAAGGCAATTTTTTTAATTATGCATAGATTTTTACATATTTTGAAACGAAAAAAATTAAAAGAATTTCGAAAGGTTACAAAAGGATGAACAAAATTGTCTTAAAATTCATAGGAAAATTTTAAATGATTTTTGTTTGGAAAACTTTTTTTTAACAGAATAATTAAAAAGATTTTGAAATATTTAAAAAGACTTCCAAAATTATTGACAAATAATTTCTAAGATTTTTAGGAAATTTTGTCATTTTGCAACATTTGAAAAAAAATTACAAAAATGTGAATCATTTTAAAGATATTTAGAAGTTTAGAAACAATTTAAAAATAATTAAAAATTGAAAAGATTTCCAAAAATTTTAAAGAAAATGTGGATTTCTAAGGATTTCAAAATAAAATTTGAAATCTTAAGGATTTTTAACGATTTGAAGATAATAAACAAATTTTCTTAAGATTTCAGGGAATAGTTTAAATTATTTTTATTTGGAAAAATTAATTTTTAAAGAAAAGTTGAAATAATTTCAAAAGATTTTAAAAAATGGAAAGACTGAATAATCCCAAAAATGAAATTAGGAATATTATATTTGAATAAACATAAAAAGAAACTGATAATCCTTTTCTAAAATCTAATTTAAGTTCGAATTCATGTATTCCAAAATTTCAACAAATGAATTGTTATTCAAAATTCTTATTTTAAATGAAAAATTATTTTTCCCATTAAATTTAAAAATTCCATTAACCAAATCCAAAAAAAATAAATAAAATTCCCGAATAATAAAATTCCGGACACTAGAAAATTCCCGAATTTGAAAAGTTACAAAAATTGTGTTTTAATCGTACCCAAAAAAAAACCAGGCTATTTGTACCAAAATTTCGGTACAAATAGCCCCGTTTCCAGCTACTCCTATTCGTACTGAAAAAATGTGACTATTTTTATTCCAATTTCGGCCTTAAAATAATGATTAAAAAAAAAATTTCAATGGAAGCTTCTTTTTGAAAATTTTCATAGAATTTTTTTTAACTTACTGCTCTTGTACTCGTGATAAAAATCTTGTTTTTCTATTATTCATTGAAAAATATTTTTCTCAAATTATTGTTATTGCAAATTCAAAGAATAATTGAAAAAAATACATTGAACATGAAAAGCAAATGTTCAGATCAAAATATTTTATAATTCTGCATTTTTCTGTCGGAAATTTTATTATTCGATAATTTTCTGAGCCGGGATTTTTATATTTCGGCAATTTTATAATTTCAGGAATTTTACAGTGTCGGGATATTAATTTTTCGATATTTTTCAATCATCCCGTTTTTTAAAATTAAAATAATGTATAGAATTCCTGAAAATAAAAACAAGAATCCAACGACCAAATCTGGACAACCACTATAAAATGCTCCTATTGTAATTAAAAAAAAAATTCTTAAAGAAAAAAATTTTTTTTTTTCTCTGGACAAAAATAAAAGAGGAAAGAGAAGAGAAAGAAAAAGAAAAGAGAAGGAAGGGGATTTGGTTGGTTGCCTTCTCATTTTTCTTTCCTCTTTTATTATTGTCCGAAGAATTTTTTTTTTTTTTTAAGAGAATGTTGTTTTTTAATTACAATAGGATCATTTTATGGTGGTCCAATACTCAAATTAATGTATAGAATTCCTGAAAATGAAACTAGAATCCAACGATCAAATTGGGACAAGTACCACATAATGCTCCTGTTGCAATTCCCAAGAACAAACAAAAAAAAAATTTTTTTCTTTGGAGAAAAATAAAAATGAGAAGGCAACCAACCAAATTAACTTCCTTCTCATTTTTCTTTCCTCCTTTTTATTTTTGTCCAAAGAAAATTTTTTTTTTTGTTCTTCGGAATTTTTTATTTCTTGTTTTATTTTCAGGAATTCTATAGATTAAAAATCATACGACTGAAAGTTACGTAACAAATGGAGGGGGTTCCAAAATCGTCTAAAAAACTCGGTACGTAATTTATGGACGACCCCAAATCATGGATTGATTGAAGCTTGAAGAATATATTCATCCCTTTTTTCCACATCTGAAGCCAGACTGTCCATCAATTACCTCTTCCACAATCGCGGATATTTCGAGTGCCGTTAGATCAGAGATATTCAATTTCCCAGATGCTGTAACTGCAGCAGTTACCCTCTTTTCGACGCCCCGTTTTTTTTCGATCTCCCTCTCTCTCTCCTTTTCGATCTTACCATGCTAAGTTCACTCCTCTCCGTCTATCAGCGATGAATAGAATCACGAAGCTATTCTTCCAGCACTGAATGGTTGCTTGCTGCCTTCTGCGATTCACAACGTGATCGAACGGCCGATGGAGATATCTCGACTCTTATCTCCGCCACTCATAGACTATCTTTCTTTCCTTCTCTCCGCGCGACGACAATCGGATGACGATTGTCCGAATGATTGTTCATGCTTTTGTCCAGAATGCCTGGGAGATATATTGAAAAATAAAGGAAAACGGAAGGGAAAGAGTGATTGATTTTTTTCTTCTGCTTGGAAAAGGCACCTCATTATTAGCGTCGATGAGGGAATAATATGAGAGGGTCACAAAAAGTGTAATCGTGCAGATAATTTCTCAAAATAGAGAATTAAAAATATAGAATTCCTGAAAATAAAACAAGAATCCAACGATCAAATTTGGACAACCACCACAACATGCTCCTATTGCAATTCCTAAGAACAAAAAAAAATTTGTTTCTCTGGATAAAAATAAAAGAGAGGAAAGAAAAATGAGAAGGCAACCAACCAAATCCCCTTCCCTCTCTTTTTTATTTCTTTCTAATTTCTATTACTATCAAATCAGAATATGAAAGCATTCATAATATTTACCAACGTTTCGGTGCTCATACAGCACCCTTATCAAGATTCATGAAAACCTATTGCTAAATGTGATTAATCATACTAGAATAGCTTTTCTTTAATTTATCCAAATCAAAGACATTATTCCAGGCAAACTCATGGACAACATCAACAAACCCTTTTGTATGACTAGCAAGAACACTCTTATAACAACATCCCAAACGAACATCACTTTTGTTTTTTAAGAAGAAAATTTGAAACACAATATTAACAAGCCAATCTGTGCAAAAATTTATTTTTGAAACAAAAAGGCTCAGAAACATTGTGCATCCAAAAATCAGTTGTTTTGAAAAAAGCATTCAAAAAGTTCAATATATGCAAAAAGAATTGCATAGAAAGGCCTCAAAATATGTTTCCAAACAACTTTGTAATCGGCTCATTAGAGACAAGTATATAACAATTTGAGGCCTTTCTATGCAATTCTTTTTGCATATATATATTGAACTTTCTCAATGTGTTTTTTCAAAACAACTGATTTTTGGATTCACAATGTTTCTGAGCCTTTTTGTTTCAAAAATAAAGCTTTGCACAGATTGACGTGGTAATATTGTGTTTCTAATTTTCTTCTTAAAAAATTTAACAACAGAGACATTAAGCCATAGTCCTAGATATTGTTTCTCTTGAGTTCGGATTTAATTGCCGTCCTCAGAGAATCGATTTTTTTGGCAACTCTCAAATCACTTTTGTGTTCCCCCATCCTAGTAATAAGAAATCTGCCAGTCTGTCCCACGTAAGTCATCTTACAGATCTTGCAAGTGATCTTGTAATCACCGCCACCTTTTTCAAATTTATCTAAAGGATCTTTACAAAAAGTTATTAATGAATCCATTTCAAATGGTATACGGAACATAGTACGAATATTAAATTTGTTCAAGATAAATTCAATAGTTTTCGAAATTTGACCCAAAAACAAGAGAACAAAAGTATGAATAGAACTATATTCTCTCCATTCCTTCTGATTATCTGTAGATAAAATGTTATTTTGTTTGTTTTTGATTTGTTGAATTCTAATTGTGATATGTTTCTCAATCAGCTTTCGTGGGTAATGATTAGGTTATTATTATTATGAGGATGTTCCGAACAATATTCAAATTCTTCTTGTCAAATGAAACTTTGGACAAACCTATAGTTCTGTCAACTAAGTTTTTGATTCCTGCAATTTTGTTTTAAACAGGATGAGCCGAGAAGAAATTTAAAATTCTACCTGAATTTGTACGTTTCCTATACCAGTTGGTAATGATATTACCATCCTGTCCTAATTACTTCTATGCCCAAAAAACTGATTTGATTATTCTTCTCTATTTCATGGGTAAATTAAAGTTTTGGATGAAAACTGTTAAAAGCATTGATAACTGCCTGCAACTTTGCTAAAGGAACACATAATAAGGTCTCATCAACATACCGAAAGTAAAAGGGCAAAATGAAATCTAGCTTCTTGAAAGCAAAGACTTCCAAACCTTCCATAACTATTTTTGCTAAAATCGGAGAAATCCCTTCAATAACATCTTTTTGACTTAATCGAGTACGTGTTTTTATATTGTCCCACCAATTTAAAATTGCCTGTTTAACTAACTCAAGAGGTATACTCGGAAACATTGCAACAACATCCAAAGAAATCATTACATAGTCATCAGGAACAGTTTTTTAATAATAATTTTTTTGAATTCCCAGCTATTTTGGATACTGTATTTTGAAGTTGTAATGGAGCCTTTAAGTATCAAATCAGAGTATTGTTCTAAAAATTTCGTGAGAGTGTTAATAGTTGAAATAACTATTCTCAAAGGATAGCCATCTTTATGAATCTTTCTCAAACCATAACATCTGGCAAGAACAGTGTCTTCGGTATTTATATCAGTCCATCTTATATCTTTTCCTAAAAGTCCCTTCTTTCTCCAATTGTCTAGAATCTTGAAAGTGTCTCTTCTTAATTCTTTGAATGGATTTTCATTCAATAAATCAAAATTATCATAATCGGAAAGTAAATCCTCAATATCCCTAATATAATCTGATTTTTTCATACATACTATAATATTGCCTTTATCAGCATTCATGCAAATTATATCAGGGTTGTTTTTAAGAAAACCTTTCGTTATCATGAAACCTTCAGAAAGCTTACGATCAATCCTACTAATGTGCAAACAATTCTTATTAACAAAGCTCTTTGACAAGTGTAAAACCTTGTTTCGAAAATCTTGCTGATCTAATATTGGAATTTTGTGTATACTTGATTCAACATCTTTGATTATTTCCATCATTTGTTTCGACTTACTTTATCACATGGTTACTAAAACCTTTACCTAATCTGGGAATATCTGTAACTGAATCAGGAATTTGAATATCTGCCAAATTTACAAACCAAGGATCCCTATCTTCTTCAAAAATCTTGTGTAAATTTTAATTTTGCTCTTGAACATTAGTTTGTTCATCAATCAAAATAGAAAGTTTCTTCTCATGTTTTTTATCATTGTTTAAAAACCTTCGATTAAGGAAAATCTGATGTTTTAAAAGATCGATGATTTTATCTTGTTGTAAACATACTTCTAATTCTAATTCTAATACTTCTTCTAATTCTTAACTTGATAAGGATGCTGTATGAGCACCGAACCGTTGGTGAATATTATAAATGTTTTCATATTGTGAATGCATAAGAATAAAAATAAGAAAGATGAAAGAAATAAAAAAGAGAAGTAAGGGGATTTGGTTGGTTGCCTTCTCATTTTTCTTTCCTCTTTTTTATTTTTGTCCAAAGAAACAAATTTTTTTTGTTCTTAGGAATTGCAATAGAGGCTTTTTGTGGTGGTTGTTCAAATTTGATCGTTGGATTCTTGTTTTATTTTCAGGAATTCTATAAATTACTTGAGTATTGGACGTTAAATAGGATTTTGAATTTGATTTTAATCTAATTTAAAATTATTAAATTTCAATGAATTTCGGTCATCCGTTCATTCTAAAATTTGCACTTTTATTGATAATAATCACAATATATAGAAATGATGAAGTCTTAACTCTTCCCTACATTCATGGATTATATGGAAGAGTCAGAGGTTCTCAGGTCTTCTTAAGCTAAGCTACTAACATCTTTATCTTTTTTTGAAACGATGCAGGGACAACAACATCATCCCAAAATTCTCAAAATTGAAGAACCATTTAGAAGCATCTGAATCCATATCAATTCTACATAAAATAAGTTTGCTTCTCTCGAAATAAAGGATGCAATATACAAAATTTGTTTTGCACATAACCTCCAAAAAACTATTAAAACTTCACCTTTCCCTATCAAACACCCTCAGATTTGACATTTGGTCTACATTGGAACTCATATCATTTGACCATTCACAACAGATGAAAAAACTATCCAATCAATAAAAAAAATTAAAATTGACAAATTACTTCCAGTAAGACACCCACCACTGACCAACACAGTAAAAAACATCTCTAACCATCCTCTCGGCAATGAAATGATTTTAGCCTTGTCTAAAGGACTTAGTTTTGTAGTAAGTCCCTCCAAAATTCCGAAAAAAGAAATCGTCAGTAATTTGGAATCCACAATAGTCTTTCAGAAGGTTTTTTGTTTTGTTGACTATTGTTTTTGTGGGGTATTCTTTTCAGTTTTTTATATGTATCGTCAGTTAGAAGGTTCATGATTTTGTTTTTATAGTCTTCTTTATTCATTATTACTATTGTGTTGCCTTTGTCTACGATAATATTATGTCTTTATTCTGATTGAGTTATTCAATTGCTGTTTTTTCTTGTTTTGTTAAGTTTGGGGAAGGAAGTTGGGCTTGGCGTAAGAAACAATAGTCAGCAAAACAAAAACCCTTCTGTAAGACTCTAAACTTGACATAAAAACAATATCTAAATTATCACGTACTAATCCCATCTCTCCAACACTTTACGGAGTGTCAACAATCCACAAAAACAAAATTTCATTTAGACAGATTCAACCTCAAGACATCCTAGTGAGTTTCAACGCAGTTTCTCTTTACGAAAGTACCAGTCTCTTATGCAATCGATATTATTAAATCCTTTGCAAACTTCCCCTTCGATCTCATACCTTTGATAGAATACTGTCTCAATAATACTCAATTCTCTTTCAATAACCAATTCTACGAGCAAACCTCAGGAGCAGAAATGGGATCTCCAATCTCACCTGTAGCCAACATCTTTATGGAACATCTAGAAACTAAAATCTTTAACCAATCCAAGCATAAAGCGGAATTTTGGTGCCGTTACGTTGACGACACTTTTTTTATCTGGAGACATGGATTAGATGAACTACACAAGTTTTCCGAATTCATCAATCGATTACACCATAATATCCAGTTCACCATGGAAATTGAATAAAACTGAAAATTGCCTTTCTTGGAGGTACTAGTTTACAAAAGATCTGATAACACATCAGGACATGAAGTTTACAGAAAACCCACCCATACAAACAGATACCTACATGCCTACTCCCACCATCGCCCATCTCAAATCATCATCATCAACTCCCTTGTCTACAGAGCTGTATCCATAACAGGTAAAGATAACTTACCAAAGGACTTTCAAAACGTTAAACAAATCCTGATACAGAACAATCACACAAACAAATTGATAAAGCAATAAGAGATTACACTCAAACAAGTCAACAAAACCTAGTAAAGAGAGAGAAAAATGACCACCATATTGCCCTAAATCCAAGGTAGCACATAACAAATAGGAGGAATTCTCAACAAACACAACATCCAAACCAAATTTAAACCACCTGCGAAAATAGGACAAATTCTAAACAAGCCTAAAGATAAAAAGGCACCCCGCAGTGATTTGGAGTATTTAAAATCCCTTGCTCTTGTGGCAAAGTCTATATTGGAGAAACCGGGAGAGCGGTGAGCCAACGTGTAAAGGAACATGAGAGTAAAGTCAGGCTAAAACATTTCACGCAATCATCACGGGCTGAGCATCATATCGAAACAGGACATAGCATAGACACCAAAAAAATATATTTTTATACGGCAAATATGATTTTTCAACAAAAGCGTTAATTTTCCGACAAATAGTTGAATTTGCATAAAATTAGTTTATTTTTTAACCAAATAGTTACATTTTCAACCAAAAACATGAATTTTGAACCCGAAATTATGATTTTTCAACAAAAACGTTAATTTCCTCACAAATAATTAAATTTTCATAAAAATAGTTTAATTTTTAACCAATTAGTTGAATTTTGAACCAAAAATATGAATTTTCTACTAAAATAATAAATTTTCAACAGAAATATTAATTTTTCCAAAAGTAATAATTAATTCCTGACCGAAAAAAAAAGAATTTTCAATCAAAAAGATGAATTTTCAACTAAAACGATAAATGGTAAAAAAATGAATTTTCAACAAAAGAGTTCAACATGCAACTTAAAAGATGATTTTTTGACCTAGAACATTAATGATCTAAAAATAGAATGATCAAATTTTCAAGGAAAGAGATAAATCCTCAATGCCTACAAACCTTTCTCTCCCATACTTTCCCACCTCTACTCTCCCTATATTCCCCTACTTTTTCCCCTACTCTTCAGCCCTACTTCCTCTCCCAAACTTCAACCTTCCCTTCCCCTCGCTTTCCCAACTTCATCCTTACCTAATTCCATCTCTCCTCACTTCCCTACGAAACACTCACTTTCTTCTACTTCCCGATACCACATTTCCTCTCACTTCCCCTACACCCCTCAATTCTCCTAGTTCATCACCCCCTATTCCCCACCCCCACTTCTCTTACTCCTCCTACACTTATTCCCCCTCACTTATACTTCCACATTGCTCATTTTCCTAACTTTCTCAACCTTTATTTCCCATACTAGCGTTTCCCTGTTGCTCCTAACTTCCCCTACTATCCTTCACTTCCCAATTCCTCATTTCTCCTACTTTCCCTCCACTCAATTCCCTCACTGTCCCCTTGCTTCAACCTTCCCTGCCCCATGCTTTTCCAACTTCTTCCTTACCCAATTCCACCTCTCCTCACTTCCCTACCAAACACTCACTTTCTCCTACTTCCCGATACCACATTTCCTCTCACTTCCCCTACATTTCTCACTCCCGTACCCCTCAATTCTCCTAGTTCACCACCCCTTATTCCCCACCCCTACTCCTCTTACTCCTCCTAAACTCATTCCCTTTCACTGCTATTTTCACATTACTCCTCTTCCTAACTTTCTCAACCTTCATTTCCCATACTGGCGTTTCCCTGTTGCTCCTGACTTCTCCTACTTCTCCTCACTTCCCAATTCCTCATTTCTCCTGCTTTTCCTCCACTCGATTCCTCCACTCCCCCCTCACTTCAACCTTCCCTTTTCCACGCTTTCCCAACTTCTTCCTTACCTAATTCCACCTCTCCTCACTTCCCTACCGAACACTCACTTTCTCCTACTTCCCGATACCACATTTTCTCTTACTTCCCCTATATTTTTCACTCCCACACCCCTCAATTCTCCTAGTTCGCCAACCCCTTATTCCCCACCCCTACTTCTCTTACTCCTTCTAAACTCATTCCCTTTCACTTATACTTCTACATTCCTCATTCTCCTAACTTTCTCAACCTTCATTTCCCATACTAGCGTTTCCCTCTTGCTCCTGACTTCTCCTACTTCCCCACACTTCCCAATTCCTCATTTCTCATACTTTCCCTCCACTCAATTCCCTCACTGCCCCCTTACTTCAACCTTCCCTTCCCCTCGCTTCCTAACTTCTTTCTTACCTAATTCCACCTCTCCTCACTTCTCTACCAAACACTCACTTTCTCCAACTTCCCGATACGACATTTCCTCTCACTCCCACACCCCTCAATTCTCCTAGTTCACCACCCCTTATTCCCCACCCTCACTTCTCTTACTCCTTCTTCACTCATTCCCCCTTACTTCTACTTCCACATTCCTCCTTTTCCTAACTTTCTCAACCTTCATTTACCATACTTGAGTTTCCCTGTTGCTCATGACTTCCCCTACTACCCCTCACTTTCCAATTCTTCATTTCTCCTGCTTTCCCTTCACTCAATTCCTCCACTTCCTCCTACCTCACTTCAACCTTCCCTTCCCCACGCTTTCCCAACTTGTTCCTTACCTAATTCCACCTCTCCTCACTTCCCTACCACATTTCCTCTCACTTCCCCTACATTTCTCACTCCCACACCCCACAATTCTCCTAGTTCACCACCCCTTATTCCCTAACCCTACTTCTCTTACTCCTCCTAAACTCATTCCCTCTCACTTCTACTTCCACATTCCTCCTTTTCATAACTTTCTCAACCTTCATTTCCCATACTATCGTTTCCCTCTTGCTCCTAACTTCATCTACTATCTCTCACTTCCCAATTCCTCATTTCTCCTACTTTCCCTCCAATCAATTCCCTCACTGCCCCCTTGCTTCAACCTCCCCTGCCCCATGCTTTTCCAACTTCTTCCTTACCTAATTCCACCTCTCCTCACTTCCCTACCGAACACTCACTTTCTCCTACTTCCCGACACCACATTTCCTGTCACTTCCCCTACATTTCTCACACCAACACCCCTCAATTCTCCTAGTTCACCACCCCCTATTCCCGACTCCTACTTCTCTTACTCCTCCTTCACTCATTCCCCCTCACTTCTACTTCCACATTCCTAATTTTACTGACTTTCTCAACCTTCATTTCCCATACTAGCGTTACCCTCTTGCTCCTGCTTTCTCCTACTTCCCCTCACTTCCCAGGCTCCCATGTCCCCTACTTTCCTTCCACTCAATTCCCTTTCTCCCCCTTAACTCATTTTCTTTACTTCCCCTCATTGGAAAAAGTTCAATTTGCAGGTAAAATCGCCACCCTGTGTTGTAACCGGCTTTTTGATCCGGATCCTCAATTTAGAAGTCTAGGAGAGTAAAATTAAAAACAATTGAAATATTAAGCTTTTGTTCATAATAATTATTCAAGTTTCAATTATTTCAAAAGCTAGATTGATTTTTTTCCTCGAGCTATATCTTGCCACCTCAAGAAGAATTTAATTACAAGAACCGAGTTTGTCAAGAACCTATCGACGCGAACGATTAATAGTTTTTTTGAGAAACGATTCAATATAGTGACTTCTGGACACGTAACGATGTCAAAACCCTCTCTGTAGATCCAGTCCTCGGCCAAATGGCTTACATTGAACAGCACTCGAAGGGTTCCACTATTTTGCTATATTCGTAGGGGTTAAGACGATCCTAGGGTCTGGGAAGGATGTATTTTTTCACAAAAAATCGTATTATATCCAACCAAAAACAGAAAGTGTGATATCAATGTGAACGTAAAAAAACGAATGTAGGGGAGACCTCCCTACAGTGGATAATGAAACCTACAGTGGATAAACATTATTTTAGAACAGAAATTTAAAAAAATTGATTTTAATTTCATTTATGAACGCGTATAGTGTCTTCAGTAATTAATGAAATCAAAATAATTATTTTACATATATTAGTATTTTTAAATAATGATTATCCACTGTAGGTTACATTATCCACTGTAGGGAAGTTTCCCCTAATTGAATTTTTTAAATAATTATTTTACGTAAGTTTAAAAGTTTTTTCATAAAAATATAATGTTTTTTTTATCACAACACATGGCTGATGATATAATTTCAAATCCTATAATCATAGAAAACTTTTTTTTCAGATACCTGATTTTTGACACGCGATCTATTTAATTAATCTAATTAATCTAATTCATTTGTGTGTTATCAGAATCTGATCTTTGGATTTTCAGCTTTTTATAATTTACAACAATTTCATAGTTACATTTGAATATTTAAAGTTAAAGAAGAATTTTTATTTTTATTTATTCTGGATTTTTTTTTAATTCACAAGGATTTCGTATTTAGATTAGAATTTTGGACGTAAAAGAAGAATTTAAATGTGGAATTTACTCTGAATATAATTTTTATGTTGTCCAAACCAAGTTTTGACTTTTTTTAATTTACAAGAATTTAGAAGTTAAATTTGAATGATGGACGTTAAGGAAAAATTTTGATTTATTCTGGATTTTTATTTTTTTTTTTAATCCCCAAGGATTTCGTATTTAGATTTGAATTTTGGACGTAAAAGAAGAATTTAAATTTGGATTCACTCTAAATATAGTTTTTATGTTGTCCAAATCATTTAAAAAAAATTCAATTGCAAACAATATTGTTAAAATAATTATTTTCACTATCACTAGTGATATAATTTTAATTTTTATAATCAGAGAAAACTTTTTTTTTCAGAGATCTGATTTTTGGCACGCCATCTATTTAATTATTTTAATTAACTTGTGTGCTGTCAAAATCTGATCTTTGGATTTTTAGCTTTCTCTAATTTAGAAGAATTTCATAGTTGAATTTGAATGTTGGAAATTAAAGAGAAGTTTTGATTTTAATTTATTCTGGATTTTTATTTTTTTTTCATTCCCAAGGATTTCGTATTTAGATTCAAATTTTGGACATAAAAGAAGAATTTGGATTTACTCTAAATATAATGTTTATGTTTTTAAACCAATTTTTGACTTTTTCTAATCTACAAGAATTTTATAGTTGAATTTGAATGTTTGAAGGTAAAGAAAAATTGTAATTTTGATTTATTTTGGAAAATTCAACTGTTTTATAGAATATTTGTCTTTTTCGCTTAAAAATTCAACACTTTGGTAGAAAATTCAACTATTTGGTACAAAATTAAACTGTTATATAGAAAATTAATTTTTGATATTATAAATTAATTCTTAAAAATAAAAATTTAACCACACTATTTTTGGTTAAAAACTTATCTTCTTTAGTTTAAAAATTCTATTATTTAGTGAAAATTTTTTTAGTAACTAGCATCACATTTAATATTTAAACTATTTAGTTGAAAATTTATGTAATTTGTTGAAAATTCATCTTTTTGGTAGAAAAGTAATCTTCTCTGTTGAAAATTCAACAATTTGGTTAAAAATTTATGTATTATGTTGAAAATTCGTTTTTTTTTATTTGAGAATTAATTTTCTGTCTTGAAAATTCGTTTTCCTTTTGATAAAAATTAATTTTTTTAACAGGAAATTTACCTATTTTGTCGAGCATTCAACGGATTGGATAAAAATAATCATTTTTGTTAAAAATAAACTTTTTTGTTAAAAATTCATATTCTCGGGTTGAAAATTCAAATGTTTTCTAGAAATTTTTTTCTTTTCGTTTGGAAATTCATCACATTGGTAGAAAATTAAACTGTTTTGAAGAAAATTCCTTTTTTTATTACAAACTAATTTTCCTAAATGAAAATTTAACTACTTAACTTCTGGTTAATAATAATTGATCCTTTTCAGTTTAGAAAATCATAAATAAAAAGTTTTTTCAAAAAATTTCAAATATTAAGTTTTAAACCTTTTTTAAAAAAATAAATCATAATCCATAATTACGAACTAAAAGTGTTCGAAATTATAAAAAAATATATTAAACGATTATAAATTTTTGATTTTCCAATTCCAAATATTTTAGATCAGGTAAAATTAAAAAAAAGAAGAAAATATTTCAAATGAAATGAAAAGGAATTGAACTTGTATAATTTCTAAATAAAGGCGTTTAAAATTGAATAATTTGAAATTTATAGTTTCAAAAACAGAAGCTCTGAAAGTTGAAAAATTTCAGACTAAAATGTTTAAAATTTGGAAAAATTGATTAGAAAGGAGTTGAAATTGAATAAAATCCAATTCGAAGCGTTCAAAATTGAAAAATTCAATTTTGAATTGAAGAATCTCGAAATTAAATTTTCTGTTTCGAATTTTTCCAAATTGAATCAAATAGCCGAATTTTTTCGGTATTGAATAATTTTATATTGAAAGCTTTTGAATTTAAAGAATTATTAATTCGAAGCGTTTAAAATTGAAAACTAACTTCAATGTTTCAAAGTCAAAGCTTCCGAAATTCTAGAACATTTAAGAAAATTCCTTTTTTTCAGTAAAATTTCGGAAATAACTGAAAAAAAATGAAATAATAATGAAAAATAATAAACGGAGAATAAATTTATAATTTGCAACGTTGAGTAGTTCAGAATAATTTAAATAATATTAAATTAAATTATAATTATTATTCCGTTCAACTTCTGAACAAATGGTACATCTACATTTTTGTATATCAACAAATCCAATTTTTTAAACAATATTTATATTTATGTAGGTCAATGGAAACTTTTTTGGAAAAAATCACAAAATATCTAAAAAATTAACCGCAATCGTTCGGAAATTATCCCGAAACTATGTTCGGGAAAATTCCCTAAACACTTAAAAATTAACCGAAATCGTTATGGGATTTTCCCAATGTCATTTTCAGGTTAATTTCCAAAATACCTTAAAAATTTACCGAATATAGCCGGGAATTTTTCCAAAACTTCTTCCTGAAAAAATGACCGTATTACCGGGTTTAACCGAGTTTTAACTAACCGAGTTAACCGAGTTTTTAAAAAGTTTTAACTCTTAATAGCGTATTGTGCACCAAGAAAGCGAACTAGTCTTTTTACGGCCGAGCATCAGTTTGCAATAACTCGGTTTCGTCTCGTTCTTGCAAACTCACGCTCGGCCGTAAAAAGTTTGAGGTTACTTTTTAACTCACTCCTCCCTCTTGTGAGTTAAAATTTCAACTATTTGGTCTTAAATTAAATTTTGTGTTGAAAATTCATATTTTTGGATTGAAAATTAAGGTTTGAATATTTTCGGGAATTTTCCCGGGAAAATTTTTTTACATTCATTATAGTTTGCTGCATTTACTATAGGCTGCAAATTCAAAAATGGAAGCTCGTCGTGCTAAACATCCCTCCTCTTATAGTAATGGGGACCCGTCCTTAAGGGTACTTGAGAGTGTGTAATTGCTAGAATCCAAGACCCTGCTACTACACCACATTACGCGTTATGCTGGTTGCGTAGAGAGAGAATAATCCACACACAGGGTGGCTCAAGAATTTACGATTTGCGCTTCGTTTACTATAAAAACCAAGTGCCAGAAAAAGTAATTCAGCAATTTCCCTAGGAAAACGGAATTTCAGCTTTGTTTGAGATCTCATTTACTATTATTTATTTATAGTAATTATTTATCATTTCTTGTCGATGAAATGTTGTTTTTTGATTCACAAGTCTTAAAAAACGGTGATAGTCTTTTTTTGTAAAAAAAAACTCTCTAGCTCCGCTGGGATTCGAACCTGTGGAACTGGGTTCGAATCCCAGCCCAGCCAGAGTCATTCCATTGACAAAGACTATTTCACTACGCTAGTCGACAAAATGACATCGAAGCTCAGTAATTATTTATATTTATACTTATATTTATTTTGATTTTATAGTCTTGCCACCAGATTTTTGCGAGTAATTATATTCGATGTTAGTTGTTTTTGTCTACATGATCTTATACCAATATT
Organism: Andricus curvator; assembly: GCA_932195095.1. Classification (NCBI taxonomy): domain Eukaryota; kingdom Metazoa; phylum Arthropoda; class Insecta; order Hymenoptera; family Cynipidae; genus Andricus; species Andricus curvator. The sequence continues at coordinate 167,963 of CAKNYM010052841.1, forward strand.
CAAATATTGATTTTATTCTTGAGTTGTGAAAAAATTCCTCTCTAGCTCAGCTGGGATTCGAACCCATGTCTGGTACTCTTATCTGGGTTCGAATCCCAGCGTAGCCAGAGAGAAATTTTTTCACATTTTAAAAATTATATCAATATTTAAATATTGGTGTCAGATAATGCAGAAAGAAAAGAACAAACACTAAATATAAATAGTGGTAAAAGTCTGGTCAACACTCAAGCATTCACAATTTATAAATATTACTGTCGATCATATTTTATTTAAATAAAAATAACTTCAAAATTTAAAAAATCATTTTAAATTAAAAACAAATTTTTATTTGAAGAAAAAACCATTCCTTTGAACCAAATAAACTTTTTTGAGTCAACTAAATAATTAAATTTTTTAACAAGCTAGTTGAATTTTTACTGAAAAATTAAATTTTTGACCTATCGAGATAATTTTTCAGCAAAAAGAAAAATTAATTATCAACCCTATGGTTAAATTTGCCACAAAATAGTTAAACTTTCAAGCAAAGGGGATGAATTATCAGCATAATGGCTAAATTTTTAATCAAATAATTGAATTTTCAACTTAAAAAGGTGAATTTTCAACCAAATAGTCGAGTTTTTATTCAAAAAGTGTTAAATTTTTAACCAAATACTTGAATTTTCCAGCCAAAAATTCGAATTTTGTAGAAAACAGTTTAATTTTTGAAAAAAAGAACAAATTTTCCATCAAAATAAAAGAATGTTCAACCAAATTTTTGACCAAAATAGACGACTTTTCAACAAAATTTTTGAAATTTCAACAAAATAATTAAATTTTGAAGAAATTAGTTGAATTTTCAACCAAATAGTGGAACTTTCTAGCAAAAAGGATAAATTTTCAACAAAAAAGTTGAATTTTCATCAAATAATGGAATAGTTGAATATTGCGTTTAAAGAGAAAATTAATTTTTACCGAAAAAAAACGTTTTTAGAAAAAAATGGTTGAATTGCAGCTAACAAAAATTTGAATTTTAAATAAAAAATAGATGAATTCATCCAAAACGGCGAATTTTTTTACAAAGCAGGTGAATATACAACCCAAACATATGGAATTTCAACCAAATAATTAAATTTCCTACCGAAATAAGAAAATTTTCAAAAAAATTATTAAATTTTCAAGCAAAGGAATACATTTTCAACTAAAATGATGAATCTTCAACAAGAAACATAATTTTTTAACAAAGGAGTTCAAATTTTCAAGTTGAATTTTTAATAAAAAATCATTAATTATTAACAAAAAGTGTAATAGTTGATATTATAACCAAGAAAAATCGGCATTTTTATTAAAAAACGGACGAATTTAACCAAAAAGGCGAATAGGAGTATACGAACCAAAAATATGAATTTTCAACCGAATTTTCACGACGAATTTTCTACAAAAAAGTTGAATTTTCAACCAAAAAATAAGAATTTTCAACAAAAAAGTTAATTTTTGTCAGAATAGTTGAGTTTTCAACTAAAAACGATCGATTTTCATCCGAAAATGTAATCGTTAAATTTTCAGTTCAGGAAATTAATTTTGAAGACAAAAGAAATCCAATAAGATACTTTTAAATCTTCATTGAATAAAATTAATTTTGAACAGAAAATATAATGGAAGACTTTTCTATTTAAAAAAATTAAAATTGAAAAAAATGTTTGGCCGAAAAAATGTTTGGTTGTCCCAACCATTTTTTTTGCTACAGAAGCAAAAAAACCGTTAACAATAAAAATAAATGCTTTTATACCTAAAAATACCTCAGTATTAAATAAAGTTTTGTCTGCTACTAATAGTGTATTGTGCACCAAGGAAGCGAAAGAGTCTTTTTACGGCCGAGCATCAGTTTGCAATAAAAATAAAAACAAACATGAAAAAGCAGAAGTTTCTTGAAAACAGAGGAAGAGGAGAAATTCTTGACGAAAAGAGGGAAAAAGGGGAAAGAGTGTGAAGTCTGAAGTCAGGGTTTTGTGGTCACCCGTGCGCGAGATGAACCACCACACCTGTCCCACAATTTAGTCTTTTCACAGCCGAGCATCAGTTTGCAATAAAAAAAAAACGGAAAAAGCAGAAGTTTCTTGAAAACAGAGGAAGAGGAGAAATTCGTGAAGAAAGGGGAGAAGTGGGAAAAAGGGGAAAGAGTGTGAAGTCTGAAAGTCAGGGTTTTGTGGTTGCCCGTGCGCGAGATGAACCACCACACCCCTTCCACAATCTTTTTACGGCCGAGCATCAGTTTGCAATAAAAAAAAAAAAAAAACAGAAAAAAGCAGAAGTTTCTTGAAAACAGAGGAAGAGGAGAAATTCTTGAAGGAAGGGGAAAAGAGGAGAAAATGGGAGAGTGTGAAGTCTTTCAAGTCAGAATTTTGTGGTCGTCCATGCGCGAGATGAACCACAACATCCCACCCACAATTTAGTCTTTTTACGGCCGAGCATCAGTTTGCAATAAAAAAAAAAACGAAAAAAGCAGAAGTTTCTTGAAAACAGAGGAAGAGGAGAAATTCTTGAAGAAAGGGGAAAAAGGGGAAAGAGTGTCTTTTAAGAGAGAGAGAGAGAGAGTATTTTAAGTCAGGGTTTTGTGGTCACCCGTGCGCGAGATGAACCACCACACCCCTCCCACAATTTGCAAGGGTTAAACGAGGAGCCACTAGAAAACGAAACGATCCCCTCATATATCGCATCGGCAGGGCTATGCGTAAAATGCGGATGCTCTTTTCTCATTGAGCGAGTAGACCGGAGACAGATGGCCGCGGGACGGTTTTGTTTCAAAGATTGCGAGCCCACAATCGTCGCATTAGCGAACAAACGAATCGACAATCAGGCCTAGAATGATCCGTGGCTCTGGCTCGTCGCGAGCACGTGACCACATGTCCAAACAGCGATCACAGGATCAAACACAATTGGCATTGGCATTGGCATTGGCACCGGTACGGAGAGCATCGACAGAAACAATAATTTCCCATCCTGACCCTCAATACCGAAACAATAAAAAAAAAGAAGAGAAGGAGCTAACCCGCAGCTACTAACGATTCAATTACAATGAGCCTTTCTGAGTGCTCCCAACCATAGAATACGGTCGATTGTCTTTAACGCTACTGTTTGTTACTCAAATCGATGCATTTATTTGATCAAATTGAATCAATTTCATTTGTTCCAAGTTGTGTTGAACTAGAAAGGGATAAATTAGTCAAAAATAGGTATTTTCAATTAATTAGGTTACACACCCTATAAAAAGTGATGGTGATGGTTTGACAACTCTTAATAGTGTATTGTGCACCAAGGAAGCGAACTAGTCTTTTTACGGCCGAGAGCAAGTTTGCAATAACTCGCCGAAGCCGAGTTATTGCAAACTCACACTCGGCCGTAAAAAGACTTCGCTTCCTCGGTAGACACGATATTTTATGTAATAAAAGTACGGTTTTCGAGTTTTTTCATGAAATCCCGTCTTAAATTAAATTTTTTGTTCAAAATTCACATTTTTGGGTTGAAAATTCAGCTTTTTTGTAGAAAATTCGTCTTCTTAGCTTACAAATTCCAAAATTCAGTAGAAAATTAAAATATTTCTTAGGAAAATAAATGTTTTGTTGAAAATGCATAGGTTTGTTTGCAAATTAAACAATTTGGTAGAAAATAAAACTTTTTGGTTAAAAATTAAACTACTTGTTGGAAAATGTAACTATTCTGTTGAAAAGTTTTGAATAAAAATTTTCCCTTTATAAGTAGAAAATTCAACTATTTGGTAGAAAATTTACGTAGTTTGTTGAATTCAACTGTTCGGAAATTATTTTTTTAAACTGCAAATTTAACCATTTTTTATTGAAAATTAATCGGTTTTGGTTGAGGATTCAACTATTTTGTTAAAAAATCGCCTTTCTTGGTTGAATTCAACTGATTTTGATTAAAAATTAAATTTGTTTTTGTTGAAATATTAACTACTACATGCTTAGTTGAAAATTAATTTTTTTTTATTGAAAAACTACTTGGTTTAAAGTTGAACTACTTAGAAAACTTTTTTTTTTTTTTTCGTTCAAGATTTTTAATTTTAGTTCAAAATTAAACTATTTGGTCGTAAATTAATCTTTCCGTTAAAAATTCATATATTCGGGTTGAAAATTCAACTGTCTTTTAAGAAAATATTTTTGGCTCAAAAACTCAACAATTTGGTAGAAAACTAAAACTATTTAGTTGAAAATTATGTTTTTGAGTGCAAATTCTTATATTTCATGGAAAATTAAAATTACTTTAGTAGAAAACTAAACTTTTTGGTTAAAAATTGATCTTTTTTATTTGAAAACTCAACCATTTCTTTGTAAATTCATCTTTCATAATTTAAAATTAACTTTCTAGTTGAAAATTCTTCTTTCCTGGTTCAAACGTCAAGTGTTTTCTAAAACATTTGGGTAGAAAATTAATCTTGCTTGTTAAAAATTTTGAAAACTTGTTGATAATTCATGTTTTTTTATTGGTGTTGAAAATTAGTTTTTCTAAGTGGAAATTTAACTGTTCCATTTTCGGTTGAAAACTCATATTTTTTAGTTCAAAATTTCACTATTTGGTTAGGAAATTCATGTATTTTGGTCGAAAATTCGTCCTTTTTTGGTTGAAAATTAATTTTTCAACTGAAAATTAAACTTTTCAATTTTTTGTGAATAATTGATCTTTTTTAGTTGAAAATTCAACTATTTGGTTGAAAATTTATCTTTTTAGGGTTTCTTAAACCCAAAAAGACAAGTGAGGAGAGAGGAAGTAGGGAAATGAGGGGAGGGGAAGCAGGAGAAGTGAGGAAAATGAGGGGTGGAGAAGTGAAGAGAAACGAGGGGATGTAAATTAGAGGAAATGAGGGGAGGGAAAATCAGGGAAGGGGAATAGGGGTAGTGAGGGGTGGAAAAGTAGGAAAAGTGATGGAAAATAAGGGGAGAAGTAG
>CAKNYM010052841.1:172908-193914 GCA_932195095.1 Andricus curvator
GAAGTAGGAGAAGTAAGAGAAGGGTACAAAGGGATAGTTAGGGGTGGGAAAGTAGGAAAGTGATGGAAAATAAAAGGAGGAAAATTAAGAGAAGGGAAATACTAAGAGGGAAAGTAGGTGAAATGAGGGAAGGAGAAGTAGGAGAAATCAGCGAAGGAGAAGTAGGAGAAATGAGGGAATGAAAAGTAAGGGAAGTAGGGGCAATGATAAAAGGGAGAATAGGGAAAGTGAGAGGAAATGTTAGAAGGGAGAGTAGGGGAAATTGTGGTAAAGGGCGCGAAAGGAAATGCAGTGAGAGGAAGTTGTGGAAGTGATGAAAAATGAGTGGAGAGTAAATAGGAGAAGTGATTGGAATTGAGAGTAGGGAAAGTAGGAGAATGGAGGGGAGGGTGACTACGGGAAGTGGAGGAAAATGAGGAGAGGTGAGTAAGGAAATTGTATAGAAATCAGGAGAGGGCAATTATGAGAATTGGGGAAAATGAGGGGAGGGGAGTAGGGGAAGTGATGGGAGAGGAAATAGGGGAATGTTATACATTGAATTTTGTGAGTTTTCGAGTATCGGAAATAATTGAGCTTTGCGACTTCTTCCGGAATGATAGAGACGAGTGAATACGGTCTGAGTGAGCGAGGCTTTGGTTTTGATGGTTTGGGACTTTGGGGTGTTGGACGGGACGTCAGGGGAGAAAAATGAGTGAAATCCATTAGAGGGGCGAGCTAGTTCGTGCCTCTGACCTGTGTCGATCTTTACCAACACATGCTTCAAATTACGCATATATTGTCCAATCACGTTCAGGCATCTCTCACACGATTCCAACTTTTTTCACACACTCCTTCAAACTATTATTCCGGAGATTATACTCGTCTCACGAGCTCATAACCCTAGTCCTGTTGGATCATAACAGTGTTGTTACATCACGTGTTTCAGTAATGCTTTTATTTCATGCTCCCAGCTTTCTATCATGATGGTCCTTTCAATTTTTATAATATTTCATATTTAAGATTTTATTTTAAAGTGCACAATACCATTAGGGGTTGTCCATAAACTGCGTTGAAGAGGGGGGGGGCACGGATAGTCACAGATAAAGGGGGGGGCAGTGGAAATGGCGTTACGAACTTAGATAACATTTAATTCGTTTCCTGATGATAAATTTGAACAAAGTTTGAGAATTTTGGGGACAGAAATGTTTAACGTCTTTTCAGACTAGATGGAGCTACGAATTAAAAATTATTTTAATTATTGTTTTTGTTCTGAAAAAAGATCTTCTCCTTTCGTTCCGCTGGGAATCGAACCACAGAACTTCCGATTGCCGGGCGGGTGCTTTCCCATTAAGCTACTAGAGAGATCGAGAGAAGAAACTTTTTTTAGAAAATACTGAAAAGACGTTAACAATTTCTGCTATTCTCTGATGATAATACAGATTCCTTGAAAAATTTGATATGTACCACCTAGCAAAGTAATGCGTGTATTTTCTGAAAAAAGTTTCTGCTCTCGATCTTTCTAGTAGCTTTATGGGAAAGCACCCGACCGGCAATCCCAAGTTCTGAGGTTCGATTCCCAGCGGAGCGAAAGGAGAAGATATTTTTTCAGAAAAAAAAAGTTCAATGATTACTTTTACGGGTCCATAAACTACGTTACCAATTGCATTTTGGAGAAACTAGTTGAATTTTCAAAAAAAATGGGTTTTTAACAAAATGGTTGAATTTTCAAATAAAAAATATGAAAGGTGAATTTTTTTAGAAGACAGTAGAAGTTTTAACTCAAAAAGTTAAATTTCTAACAAAAAAGTTCTAATATTTATTTCTTAATTAAAACGATTTCGTTAAAAGATAAGCTATTTAATGAAAATCTAATGTAATACAATGAAAATGCATGATAAATCATTTGTTTGTGGAAGATTAATGATTTGAATTGAAAATTGAACTGTTTTGTTGAAAATTAATATTTTTGGTTAAAAAATGAAATACTTGGTTGAAAATTAAACTATTTTTATCCAAATCTATCTTGTTGGTAGAAGATTAACTTTTTTGTTAAAAAATCTTATTTTTGGATTGAAAATTCGTAGTTTTATTTGAAAATACAACTATTTGGTTGAAAATTAAACTATTTTTATAAAAATTTAACTATTTGGTAGAAAATTAACTTTTTTGTTGCAAAATCATATTTTTGGGTTGAAAATTTATATTTTTGCTTAAACCATGCAATTATATGGTTAAAAATCAAATCATTTTTATTAAAATTTAACTACTTGGTAGAAAATTAACTTTTTTGTTGAAGCATCTTTTTTTTTAGATTGAAAAATTCCTTTTTTTCGTTTGGTTAAAAATTAAACTATTTTTATGAAAATTGAATTATTCGGTAAAAAAAGGTTTGTTGTTAAAAAATCATATTTCAGAGTTATTTGTGGATTGAAAAATCATATTTTTGGTTGAAAATTCAAATATTTGGTTGAAAATTAATCTATTTTTATGAAAATTTAACTATTTGGTAGAAAATCAACATTTTTGTTGAAAAATCTTATTTTTTGATTGAAAAATCATATTTTTGGTTGAAAATTCAAATATTTGGTTAAAAATTAAACTATTTTTATAAAAATTTAACTATTTGGCAGAAAATTCACTTTTTTGTCAAAAAATCATTTTTTGGGTTAGAAATTTATATTTTTGATTAAAACATGCAATTATATGGTTAAAAATCAAACTATTTTTATTAAAATTTAACTACTTGGTAGAAAATTAGCCTTTTGTTAAAGCATCTTTTTTTGGATTGATAATTCATATTTCTATTCAAAAATACAACTACTTGGTTAAAAATTAAAAAATTTTTATAAAAATTTTTTATTATTTGGTAAAAAATTTTTGTTTTCTTAAACATTAAAAAATCATATTTTAAAGTTATTTTTCGATTGAAAATTCATATTTTAGGTTAAAAATTTAAGTATTCGTTTAAAAAGTCATATTTTTTGGTTCAAAAGTCAACTACTTCGTTGAAAGTTCAACTACTTTCTTGAAAATTCAATTTTTCAAGATTTACCTCTTTCGTTAAAAAATTAACTTTTTTGTTGGAAAATCTTATTTTTGGATTGAAAAATCATATTTTTGGTTGAAAATTCAACTATTTGGTTAAAAATTAATCTATTTTTATGAAAATTTAACTAATTGGTAGAAAATCAATTTTTTTGTTAAGAAATGTTGAAAAATGGTTGAAAATTCAACTATTTGGTTAAAAGTTATTCTATTTTTATGATAATTTAACTATTCGGTAGAAAATTAACTTTTTTGTTGAAAAATCATATTTTTGGGTTGAAAATTTATATTTTTGGTTAAACCATGCCATTATATGGTTAAAAATTAAACTTTTTTTTATGAAAATTTAATTATTCGCTTAAAAATTTTTGTTGTTAAAAAATCATATTTCAGAGTTATTTTTGGATTAAAAATTCATATTTTTGGTTCAAAAGTCAACTACTTGGTTGAAAGTTCAACTAATTTGTTGAAAATTCAATTTTTCAAGATTGACCTCTTTCGTTAAAAAATTAACTTTTTTGTTGAAAAATCTTATTTTTGGATTGAAAAATCATATTTTTGGTTGAAAATTCAACTATTTGGTTAAAAATTCAACTATTTTTATCCAAATTCATCTCATTGCTAAAAGATTAACTTTTTTGTTAAAGCATCATTTTTTGAATTGATAATTCATATTTTCGTTTAAAAATAAAAATATTTGGTTAAAAAATAAACTATTTCTATGAAAATTTAATTATTCGGTAAAAAATGTTTGTTGTTAAAAGTCATATTTCAGAGTTATTTTTAGATTGAAAAATCATATTTTTGGTTGAAAATTCAACTATTTGGTTAAAAATTAATCTATTTTTATGAAAATTTAACTAATTGGTAGAAAATCAATTTGTTTGTTGAAAAATCTTATTTTTGAATAGAAAATTCATATTTTTGGTTGAAAAATCAACTATTTGGTTAAAAATTAAACTATTTTTATGAAAATTTAACTATTCGGTAGAAAATTAAATTTTTTGTTGAAAAATTATATTTTTGGATTGAAAATTCATATTTTTGGTTAAACCATGCAATTATATGGTTAAAAATCAAACTATTTTTATTAAAATTTAACTAGTTGATAGAAAATTAACTTTTTTGTTCAATCATCTTTTTTTGAATTGATAATTCATATTTTCGTTTAAAAATAAAAATATTTGGTTAAAAATTAATCTATTTTTATGAAAATTTAACTACTCGGTAGAAAATCAACTTTTTTGTTAAAACATCTTATTTTTGAATTGAAAATTCATATTTTCGGTTGAAAATTCAACTATTTGGTTAAAAATTAATCTATTTTTATGAAAATTTAAATACTTGGTAGAAAATCAACTTTTTTGTTAAAAAATCTTATTTTTGAGTTGAAAATTCATATTTTTGGTTGAAAATTCAACTATTTGGTTCAAAATTAAACTATTTTTATGAAAATTTAACTATTCTGTAGAAAATTAACTTTTTTGTTGAAAAATCATATTTTCGGGTCGAAAATTTATATTTTTGGTTAAAATTTTTTGTTGTTGAAAAATCATATTTTAAAGTTGTTATTGGATTAAAAAATCAATTTTTAAAAATTTACCTCTTTCGTTAAAAAATTAACTTTTTTGTTGAAAAATCTTATTTTTGGATTGAAAATTCATATTTTGGCTTAAAAATTTACGTATTTAGTTAAAAAATTTTCTAAATAAAGAAATATAAATATATATATATATATGTAAATAAATAAATAAATATCTAAATAAAGTACATGTTAGAAAATCTATGTATTTTGTTGAAAATTCGTCTTTTTGGTTAGAAAATTAATCTTGTTTGTTGAAAATTAAAATTGTTTATTAAAAATTCATCTCAATGATTACAAATTTTTCTTTTTGTTTGAATTCAAGCGGTTGATATTTTTTTGAAAATTAATTTTTTAGACTGAATATATGACGATTCTACTTGTGGTTCAAAAAATCTTTTTTATCTTTTTTATCTTTCTTAGCTGAAAATTAAAACATTTGGTTTAAAATTCATCTTTTTTGGATGATTTTTTTTTTAATTTCTCTTTTTGGGTGTATTATATTATATTAGGTTTTAAGAATTTTTGAACCAGTAATTATTAATGATTAATTTCAAATAAATTTGAAATTTAAAGAAAATATGAAAGAGAAGGAATTAAACTGATTTCTAAATAAAATCGAAAGCTTTCAAAATTTTAAAATAGTATACTAAAAATTTTAAAATAGGATAATTTCATTCGAGAGGAGATGAAATTGTATCATTTCTAATTTAGATCATTCATAATGATCTCAGATTAAAATTTCGAAAATAGGACAATTGCAAAAACTATTTTGATTAATTTTTTTTCTGAAAAAAGATCTCTTTTCGCTCCGCTGGGATTCGAACCACAGAACTTCTGATTTCCGATCAGGTGCTTTTCCCATTAAGCTACTAGAGGGTTCTAGAGAAGAAACTTTATTTCAGAAAATATACGCATTATTATGCTAGATGTTACAAACCAAATTTTTAAAGGAATCTGTATTATCATTAGAAAATAACAGAAATTTTTAACGTCTTTTCAGACTAGATAGAGCTATGAATTAAAATTATTTTAATTAATTTTTTCTGAAAAAAAGATCTCCTTTCGCCCCGCTGGGATTCGAACCATTATTCTCCAATGATGATACAGATTCCTTTGAAAACTTGATTTGTAACATCTAGCATAATAATGCGTATATTTTCTGAAATGAAGTTTCTTCTCTCGATCTCTCTAGTAGCTTAATGGGAAAAGCACCTGTCCGGAAATCAGAAGTTCTGTGGTTCGAATCCCAGCGGAGCGAAAGAAGATCTTTTTTTCAGAAAAAAAAGTAATTAAAATATTTTTTGATTCATAGCTCCATCTAGTCTGAAAAGACGTTGAAAATTTATGTTATTCTCTAATGATAATACAGATTCCTTTGAAAATTTGATTTGTAACATCTAGCATAATAATGCCTATATTTTCTGAAATGAAGTTTCTTCTCTCGATCTCTCTAGTAGCTTAATGGGAAAAACACCTGTCCGGAAATCAGAAGTTCTGTGGTTCGAATCCCAGCGGAGCGAAAGAAGATCTTTTTTTTCAGAAAAAAAATTAATTAAAATAATAAGCCCCACAACATTAGAATTAAATAAAAATTGCAATTTTCACCACAAGAGAAAAAAACGGAAATCTATAAATAATTATTGTTGAATAACTAATTTTAGCCTGATTTTTTTTTCAAAATCTTGCCTTCAATTTTTATTCCTAAATCGTAGTTTATTTCAATCGAAAACAAGGATCTATTGATTAAAAAGTATGCTCGCTCGTAAAAACCTCATGTGGGAGGAAACACCATAAACGAGAAACTGCTCTCTTTATTCGACAGTTCTAGGAATGGAACCTGCTTTCTTCGACGCTCAGTAATTTTAATTTTTTTTTTAATGTTTAACGAACCGTCAAGGGAAAAATTGTATTCGTGGTCCACAATGACAATTAACTCAAACCCATAAGCTGTTTGTCGTAAATGCTAAGCTCAAGAATAAATGGAATTTATGGTGACACTAGTCCAAATTTTTTTCAAATTTTTATGAATAACGCCCAGAAATTTGTTTGAATCCACACAAAAATAAATCAATTTTTTTGTTTGAAAAAAATTATATTCAGAGGTGGCGCAACTCCCATGAAGATTAACATGTATTTCCCATAAGAAAAAAAGACGCTTTTCTAAATTTTATTCAGAATCCTCAATATTAGCTTAATCGGATTGAAACACAATATTTTTCTTCTCAACAAGCCATGGAATACGAATCAGATATTAATTTTCAAATATCACCCCCATAAGTCTGTTTTATAGGGTCCCAAAAAAAACCCCATAAGTGAAAAAATAGGTTTTGTGAGTTCTTGGCGCTAATTATGATTTTCTTCGCAGTTTTTTCAATGCAAAATTGTTTCTGATAGATAAAATACTACTTTATACTGATAATAAGATATTTGAATAAATTGTTTAAACAATTTATTATTATTTTTAGCAATTTTCTCTTAGAATTGAGATAGAAAGTCGCGGTTTTTTCAAAAAATTTTAACTTTTTGTCCAATTTTCAATTAGAGAATATAACTTTTCAAATATCATCCCCATAAGTTTGTTTTATAGGGTCCCAAAAAAACCCCCATAAGTGAAAAAATAGGTTTTGCGAGTTTTTGGCGCTAATTATGATTTGCTTTGCGGTTTTTTCAATGCAAATTGTTTCTGATAGATAAAATACTACTTTATACTAATAATAAGATGTTTAAATAAATTTTTAAAACAATTTATTATTATTTTTAGCAATTTTCTCTTAGAATGGAGATAGAAAGTCGCGGTTTTCTCAAAAATTTTTAACTTTTTGTCCAATTTTCAATTAGAGAATATTACTTTTCAAATATCACCCCCATAAGTCTATTTTATGGGGTCCCAAAAAAAACCCATAAGTGAAAAAAAAGGTTTTGTGAGTTCTTGGCGCTAATTATGATTTTCTTCGCAGTTTTTTCAATGCAAATTGTTTCTGATAGATAAAATACTACTTTATACTGATAATAAGATATTTTAATAAATTGTTTAAACAATTTATCATTATTTTTAGCAATTTTCTCTTAGATTAGAGATAGAAAGTCGCGGTTTTTTCAAAATTTTTTCACTTTTTGTCCAATTTTCAATTAGAGAATATAACTTTTCAAATATCATCCCCATAAGTTTGTTTTATAGGGTCCCAAAAAAACCCCATAAGTGTAAAAATAGGTTTTGCGAGTTTTTGACGCTAATTATGATTTTCTTTCGGTTTTTTCTAATACATAAAATACTACTTCATACTGATGACGAGATGTTTAAATAAATTGTTTAAACAATGTATTATTATTTTCAGCAATTTTCTCTTAGAATGGAGATAGAAAGTCATGGTTTTTTCAAAAATTTTTCACTTTTTGTCCAATTTTCAATTAGAGACTATTACTTTTCAAATATAACCCCAAAAGTCTGTTTTATAGGATCCCAAAAAAACCCCATAAGTGAAAAGAATGGAGATAGTCGCGATTTTTTTTTAAATTTTCGAGTTTTTGTCAAATTTTCAATTAGACAGAGGTATAATATAATTATAGTAAGTTCACTGATGTTAACAAACATAATTGTCTACATAATTAATTATTATTGTTAATATTATTCTTTAGAGTAATGGTAGAAAATTGCAGTTTTTACTGAAATTTTTAACTTTTTGTTCACTTTTTACTTGGAGTGAGTTAAATAATTCAATTAGAGTTGACAAAATTATTTGTTAAAACAATTTGTCATTATTATTATTATTATTAATATACAATTTGAATAATGATAGAAAGCTGCGGTTTTTTCTGAAATTTACAACTATTTGTCTACTTTTCACATAGGGTGAGTTAATAATTAATTTAATTTAGCAAAAATAAGTATTTAAACAAATAATTATTGTTTATAACTATCTTCTTCTTTATAAATGCAATATGTTCGGTTAAAAATAAAACTATTTTTATTAAAATTTAACTAGTTTGTAGAAAATCAACTTTTTTGTTGAAGCATCTTTTTTATTGCATTGAAAATTCATATTTTCGTATGAAAATAGAACTATTTTATTAAAAATTAAACTTTTCTCATGAAAATTTTTTATTATTTGGTAAAAAATGTTTGTTGTTAAAAATCAAAATTTAGTTATTTTTGGATTGAAAAATCATATTTTTGGTTTAAAATTTAAGTATTCGGTTGCAAACTCATTTTTTGGGTTAAAAAATCTCTTTTCAGAAGAAACCGCAACTTTCTAGCACTTATCTGAGAGAAAATAGTTATAAACAATAATAAAGTGTTCAGACATGTATTTGAAAAAGTTAAAATTTTCAGAAAAAACTGCAACTATCTGGCATTTATATACATGAAGATAATTATTAACAATAATCATTTGTTTCAACAATTATTCATCTCCTTAGTTTTAAATGTAACTATTTCATTTTTTGTTGAAAATTCCCTTTTCTTGTAAAAAATTCATTTTTCAAATTGAAAATCTAACTATTACATTTCTTTGTCAGAAATTCAACTTTTTTATTGGAAATTCAACTATTTTGGTAGAAAATTCATTTCTTTGAAAGTTGATAATATTGGTCTTTGATGTATTGACACCGATTTGAATTTTATTTTTTGGTGAGAGAAATCTCACTTTTTACAAAATTTTTTTAAATTAATTTTGTCTGAAAAAAGATTTCCAGATGATAATACAGATTCCTTGAAAAATCTAACTTGTACCATCTAGCAAAATAATACGTGTATTTTCTGAAAAAAAGTTCCTTCTCTCGATCTCTCTAGTAGCTTAATGGAAGAGCACCCGACTGGCAATCGGAAGTTCTGAGGTTCGTTTCCCAGCAGAGCGGAAGGAGAAGATCTTTTTTTCAGAAAAAATTAAATAAAAATAATTTTTAATTCATATCTCCATCTAGTCTGAAAAGACGTTAAAATTTCTATTATACTCTGATGCTAATACAGATCCCTTACAAAATGTTTTGCAAACCCCCTCCTATGTCACGATTTATGACGTTAAGCAGCCCCCTCCCCCTTGGAGTTTTAAATCGTTTCCGTTTTTTGGGTTTTCTAACCAGGGAAAGTAGAGAAAGTGAGGGCAAATGAGGGGCGAGGAAGCAGGGGAAGTAGGGGGAAATGAGAAAAGGTAAGTAGATGAAGTGAGGGGAAATAAGGGGAGAGGAAGAAGGGAAATTGAGGGGAAATGAAGGGAGGGAAGTAGGAGACATAAGGAGTGGAGAAGTAAAGGAAATAAGGAGAAGTTAGGGTAGGGAAAGTATGAGAAGTGGTGGGATGGAAGAAGAAATGTGGGGGAAGTAGGAGAAGCTTTAAGTGAGGACAAGGGAAGTATAAGAGGAATTTGGGGAAGGGATGGGAAGCAAAGCTTGAAGTATCTGGTGGGGAAGTAGTGGTGAGAGGGGAAGTAGGAAAATGCAGAAGGAGTGTGGGAGGGGAGGTTTGAACAATAAAATATTGTTTAGTTGTGATTTTCATGTAATAATTCCATTTTTGTTCCTATTTGAGGAAATACTTCGATTAGGGTTCAACAAATCGAATAATGTCGACTAGTGGCATGTAGAGCAGATGAGACGAGTAAATAAAGTGAGGGAAAATAAGGAAAGAGGAATCAGAGAAAGTGAGAGGAACTAAAGGGAGAAAAGTAGGAAACATGATGATAGAAAAAGTAGGGGAAATAAGAGTGAGGAAAGTATGAGAAGTGGTGGAAAATGAGAGGAGAAGAAATGTGGGGGAAGCAGGGGAAGTCTGAAGTGAGGAGAGGGGGAATAAGAAGAGTAAGAATTTGGAGAAGCGATAGGAAGCATAGCTTGAAATGTGAGGAGAGGAAGCATGGGTGAAAGGTGAAGTAGGGGTATTTAGGCGGAGTAGGGGAATGTAGGAGAAGTAGGAGAGTAGGGGGAGTAGGGGGAGGGAAAGGTTTGAACAATAAAATATTGTTTAGTTCTGGGTTTTCATTGAATAATTACATTTTTCCTTTTATTCGTGGAAATACCTTGATTAGGGTTCAACAAATCGAATTCTGTCGATTGGTGGCATGTAGAGCAGATGAGGCGAGTAGATGAGGCGAGTAGATGACGCGAGGAAAAATAAGGGGAGAGGAAGAAAGGAAAGTGAGAGGAACTAAAGGGAGAAAAGTAGGGAACATGAGGATAGAAAAAGTAAGCAAATAAGGGTGGGTAAAGTATGAGATGTGGTGGCAAATGAGGGGTGAAGGAATCTGGGAGGAAGCAGTGGAAGTTTGAAGTGAAGAGAGGGGGAAGTAGAAGAGTAAGAATTTGAAGAAAGGATAGTAAGCAAAGCTCGAAATGTGAGGAGAGGAAGCAGGGCTGAGAGGGGGAGTACGGGGATGTAGGAGAAGTAAGGAGAGTGGGAGGAGTAGGAGAGGGGAAGGTTTGAACAATAAAATATTGTTTAGTTGTGGGTTTTCATGAAATAATTACATTTTTTTTCTTATTCATGGAAATACTTTGATGAGGATTTAAAAAATCGAAATCTGTCGAATGGTGGCATGTAGAGCAGATGAGGTGAGTAGATAACGTGAGGAAAAATAAGGGGTGAGGAAGTAGGGAAAGTGAGAGGAACTAAAGGGAGAAAAGTAGGAGACATGAGAAGGTGAGAAGTAGGGAAAATAAGGAGAAGTTAGAATAGGGGAAGTATAAGAAGTGGTGGAAAATGAGGAGAGAAGAAATGTGAGGGGTAGCAGGGGAAGTTTTTAGTGACGAGAGGGGAGAGGGAAGAGGGGAAAATGAGGGAAAGAATTTGTGGAAGGGATAGGAAGCAAAGCTTGAACTTTGGGGAGGGGGTGTAGGGGTAGGAGGGGTAGGATGTAAAGTAGGAGAAGTAGGGGAATGAAGGAGAAGTAGAGGAGGGGAGGTTTGAACAATAAAATATTGTTTAGTTCTGATTTTCATGAAATAATTCCATTTTTTTTCCTATTTGAGGAAATACATCGATTAGGGTTCAACAAATCGAATTCTGTCGATTGGTGGCATGTAGAGCGTGAAACGCACAGCGTGCGTCAGACATCAAACGCCTCTAAAGGCCTTTGATCAAACTCTGTCATTCAGATGACTCTTGTCGCGGTCCAGCGATTCCTATTGGCGGTGTTAAAAAGTCCATCGTCCGTTAAAATTTTCAATTTTAAATTGCGTTATCCACTTTTGCTCCCCATTGAGGCTTCTTTCTTTTCATTCAATCACCAGGAGGAGATGATGAGAGTTCGGATTTTTTTTAATCTTATAAATTCCCTACTGAGAGTCCATTGGATAAATAGTAATTTGCCAAAACATTATTTGCTAATTTGCCATTTTTGAAATTTTTTTTTTTTAATTCAAATATTTCGCTTGAAAATTCAACAAATTTGGTAAAAAAAAAATTAAGTTGAATGTTGAAATTCCAAAAGTTGAATTTAGTTTAAAATGCATTTTCAGGATTCAACTGCCTCATTTTCGGTGGGATATTGATTTTTTTTAAGTTGAAATTGTTGATCTATAGTTCATTAAAAATTAGTTTTTGTTGTTGCAAATTAATAATTTTAACTAACAATGTATTGATTTGGTTTCTGGTTGAAAATGCATTTTTTTTTTAGTTGAAAATTCAAACTATTTGGTTAAGAATTTATCGTTTATGGTTGAGATAAATTGTTTCTAATTAAAAATAAAATATTTTTTGGTTGAAATATCAACTGTCACATTTTTTGTTAATTTTTTTTTTGTATTGAAGAATCCTCATTTTAGATAAAAAAATGCATCCATGAGTTGAAAATTTAACGGTTGAAAGTTCGTTTTATTGATTAAAAAATAATTTTTTCATCTGGAAATGTAACTAATCCATTTTTTATTAAAAATTGATTAATTGTAGTTGAAAATTCTTTTTCTCTTCTTGAATTTTTAATTGTTTCTTTATTTAAAATAAAAATCTTTTTTGGTTAAAATATCGATTTCCAGTTGAAAATTCTTCATTTTTAGTTGAAAATTCAACTATTTGGTAGAAAATTCATTATTTTGTTGAATAATCGTCTTTTACGGTTGAGATAAACCTTTTTGTAATTTAAAATTGAAATATTTTTTAATTGAAAAATCATCTCTTTGGTTATAAATTTAAATATTTTGTTGATATGTAAATTAAACTGTATATTATTAATAATTATAATTTTTTCAGGATGAAATATCAACTATTACATTTTTCGTTAAAAATTCATCTTTTTTAGTTGAAAATGCAACCACTTGGTTGAGAATTGAACTATGTTAATAAAAATTAATTTTTTTATTACACTTAAATTGAAAATTCATCTCATCGGTTGACAATTGAACTATTTTGTTAAAAATTAATTTTTTACCTGAAAATTTAACTATTTCATTTCCAGTAGAAAATTTATCTTATTTAGATGAAAATCCAACTATTTGGTTGAAAATTCATCTGTTTTGTTCAAAAATTATTTTTTTTCGAAGATTCATCATTTTAGTAAAAAAATCATCTCTATGGTTAAAAATTTAACTATTTTGTTGAAAATTCCTTCTGTTTTTTGTTTTAAAATTAATTTTTGGTTTAAAATTCATTTTTCTCAGTAGAAAATTCAACTATTTGTTTGGAAATTCATCTATTTTGTCGAATATTTACTTATTTGAATAAATTCAATTTTTTTATTTAGAATAAAAATATGTTTTGGTTGAAATATCAACTATTACATTTTTAGTTGAAAATTCTTCTTTTTGGTTGAAAATTAAACTACTTGGTTGAAAGTTGTACTTTTTTAAAAATTCTTTTTTTCTTAAAAATTTATCATTTGAATTGAAAATTCATCTTCTTGGTTGACAATTGATTTTTTTCAAATAATTTTTAATTAATAATAATTATAATTATTATAATTATTATTATTCAACTATTTTGTTGAAAATTCGTTGTCTTTTTTGTTTCAAAAATTAATTTTTGGTTGAAAATGATTTTTTCTTAGTTGAAAATTCAACTATTTGTTTAGAAATTCATCTATTTTGTTGAAAATTTATCTTATTTGATTAAATTCAATTTTTTAATTTAGAATCAAAATATTTTTTGGTTGAAATATCAACTATCACATTTTTTGTTGAGAATTCTTCTTTTTGGTTGAAAATTTAACTAATTGGTTGAAAATTGAACTACTTTGTTGACAATTCTTTTTTTTCTTAAAAATTTATCATTTGAATTGAAAATTCATCTTCTTGGTTGACAATTGATTTTTTTCAAATAATTTTCAATTATTAATAATCATGATTATTATAATAATTATTATTTAACTATTTTGTTGAAAATTCGTTGTCTTTTTTGTTTCAAAAATTAATTTTTGGTTGAAAATTATTTTTTCTTATTTGAAAATTCAACTATTTGTTTGGAAATTTATGTATTTTGTAAAAAATTTGTCTTATTTGATTAAATTTATTTGTTTTTTATTTAAAATAAAAATATTTTATGGTTGAAATATCAACTATTACAATTTTTGTTGAGAATTCATCTGTTTTGGTTGAAAATTCAACTACTTGTTTGAAAATTCAACTACTTGGTTGAAAGTTGAACTACTTTGTTAAAAATCGAGTTTTTTTGTTAATGATTCGCCACTTGAATTAAAAAATTATCTTCTTGGTTGACGATTGAATGTTTGTTTAAATAATTTTTTTTACCTGAAAATTCAACTATTACATTTATGGTAGAAAATTTATTTTATTTATTTGAAAATCCAACTATTCAATTGAAAATTTACCTAGTTTGTTAAAAATTAATTTTTTACCTGAAAATTTAACTATTGCATTTTTGGTTGCAAATTTATCTTATTTAAATGAAAATTCTACTATTTGATTGAAAATTCATTTATTTTGTCAAAAATTAATTTTTTTGGTTGAAGATTCATCATTTTAGTCAGAACATCATCGCTTTGGTTGAAAATGTATTTTGTAAAGAAAATTGTCTTATTCAATTAATTTTAATTGTTTTTTATTTAAAATAAAAATATTTTTAGTTGAAATATCGACTGTTACAATATTGACAATTAAACAATTTTGTTAAAAATTATTTTTTTTTCAAATGAAAATTTACCTGTTTGAAGATTCATCATTTTTGTTGAAAAATCATTTCTTGAGTTGAAAATTTAACTATTTTGTTAAAAATTCGCTTTCTTCTTTGTTTCAAAAATTAATTTTTGTAATTAATTTTTGATTGAAAATCAATTTTCAACTGAAAATTAAAAATTCAATTCTTTGGTTGAAAATTAATGTATTATCATGAAAAGTTGTCTTTTTTGGTAGAATATTAATCTTTCTAGTTTAAGATTCATCTTTTCGGTTGAAAATTCAACAAACTGGTCAGAAATTCATCTATTTGTTGAAAATTAAATATAAATTTTCGAAAACATTAAAAATCCTTTAAATCTCTTGATCGGATTAAAACTGAAGACCATCATCTGATTAAATTTGATAAAATCAAGACTTTTGCAATAAATCTCTTTCCTAATTGTGAACTCAACACGTAAACAATACAAGACAAAAGATCAACCTTATCTTTCGGTACGCGTGCAGTCAAGCACAGACCAATGGATGCAACGCAAAAGTGCACTAAAATTAACTTTTTTTTATCAACAACATAATCCATAGTGACAAAATGATTAATAAATGTGTTATGAAATGCGTTGTATCCACTTAGGTCTCTTATCTCTAACTCGAACCTTCTTTAACAACAATCATAAATTATTAATTGACGAGAGAAATAATAATGGTAAATTCTTTTTTCTGAAAAAAAATCTTCTCCCTCCGCTGGGAATCGAACCTCAGAACATCCGATTGCCGGTCGGGTGGTTTCCCATTAAGCTACTAGAGAGATCGAGAGGAGAATCTTTTTTCAGAAAATACACGCATTTTGCAAGGTGGTACAAATCAAATTTTTCAAGGAATCTGTAGTATCATCAGAGTATAACAGAAAATTTTAACGTCTTTTCAGACTAGATGGAAATATGATTTAAAAATTATTTGAAATAATTTTTTTTCTGAAAAAAGATCTACTTTCGCTCAGCTACGAATCGAACCTTAGAACTTAATTAATTCATATTTCCATATGGTCTGAAAAGACGTTAAAAATTTTTCTTATTCTCTGATGATAATACAGATTCCTTCAATAATGTTAAATTACATATTTTTCATATTTAATTAGTAAATAATTTCAATTGCTACTCCTGGGATATTTTTATTCTTAATTGGAAATTCCGTTATTATTGACGACTGCATAATGTTATCTCTTATCAAATTAAATTATGTCAGAATCGAGAATTTGATGGAGATAAAATTCCAAATCAATTTTGGATATCAGGACAAAAATAAAATATAATAATTTCCTCTTAAAATCTTTATTAGTGAAAATCGAATGATAAAAAAGAAAAAAAAATCTGTCAATGATGTATGCAATTATAATTTAATTATTTCCGTAACAATGTTGCAATTATTACACAAATAAATTCGACAATTTATTTAAAATTTAAATTTGAAAATTTCAAATTCATTTATTTATTTCAACCAAAAAATATGACTTTTTTATCATAAAACATGAAATTTCAATCCAAAAGAATGAATTTAAAGAAAAAATAAATATTCAATCAAAAATAAAAAATAGTAAAATTTTCAACCAAAGAGATGAATTTTGAACTAAAATGAGAAATATGCAACCGAAAAAATGAATTTTTAACTATGTAGTTCAAATTTGAACCAAAGAAAAAAATTCATCCAAATTGTTGAACTTTCAAAAAAAAAAGAATTTCCAAAAAAAATACAAATTTTCAAACAAGCAGTTGAATTTTCAATTGAAAAAGATAAATTTTTAACAAAAAATGGAAAAGTTAAATTTTCAGTAGAAAATGTTAATTTTCGAAAAAAAAAGAATTTTCAAATTTCGCGCCATACGAGATTAACAATCGCAGTCAAGCAGATGACTGCCACGTCAGTTATATGTTTTCACGACCAAAGATAGTATAAGCATCACGGCTCACTTTTCTGACGGCCCTAGAGTCTCATAAGATGCTGATTTCGAATAAATATCGTACATCACTCGTACGTTTAGACAGTTACTCACGTGGGGCTCAATGTTCGCAAAGACTCGTCCTGCAAACATTGATCATCCCGTAAAGACCTGTCTAACCCTACTTGTGATATAATATACTATAAAATGACGAATTAAAAAGAGTTTACTTAATCAGGAAACGGAGCAAATATTCTGCAGGTAATTAGTGCAAAATTTAGCCTTGAAAAAAATGCATTATATCAGTTATTGTATGTTTTGACTGATATTTCAATAGATAAGATTCTAATTTCGAATAAATATCGTACATCACTCGTAGGATTAGTTAGGTACTCACGTGGATCTCAATGTTCGCCAGGAATCATCCTGCAAATATTGATCTCCCCGTAAAGATCTGTCCAACTCTACTTGTCATCTAATATACTATAAACTGACAAATTCAAGAGAGTTTACTCAATCAGGAAAAGTAGCAAATATTCTTTGGGTGATTAGTGCAAAAATTCGAGGTTGAAAAAAGAGGTATATTAGTTATTCAATGTTTTGACA
This sequence comes from Andricus curvator, assembly GCA_932195095.1. Taxonomy (NCBI): domain Eukaryota; kingdom Metazoa; phylum Arthropoda; class Insecta; order Hymenoptera; family Cynipidae; genus Andricus; species Andricus curvator. Next base: position 190,113 of record CAKNYM010052841.1, read on the forward strand.
GATATTTCAATAGATAAGATGCTGATTTCGAATAAATATCGTACATCACTCGTAGGGTTAGACAGGTACTAACTTAGGGCTCAATTTTCGCAAAGACTCTTCCGGCAAACATTCATCTCCCCGTAAAGACCTATCTAACCCTACTTGTGATATAATATACTATAAACTGACGAATTCAAAAGAATATACTTAATCAGGAAAAGGAGCAAATATTCTTTAGGTCATTAGTGCACAAATTTAACCTTAAAAAATGCATTAGATCAGTTGCTGAATGTTTTAACTGATATTTCAATAGATAAGATGCTTATTTCGAATAAATATCGTACATCACTCGTAGGGTTAGGAAGGTACTCACGCGGACCTCAAAGTTCGCCAGGAATCATCCTGCAAACATTGATCCCCCGTAAAGATCTGTCCAACTCCACTTGTGATCTAATATACTATAAACTGACGAATTCAAGAGAGTTTACTCAATCAGGAAAAGTAGCAAACATTCTTTGGGCGATTAGTGCAAAAATTGAAGCTTAAAAAAAGAGGTATATTAGTTATTCAATGTTTTGACTGATATTTCAATAGATAAGATGCTGATTTCGAATAAATATCTTGCATCACTCGTAGAGTCATTATTGCAAACATTGAACATTGAAAAAAAGAGACATATCAGTTATTCAATGTTTTGACTGATATTTCAATAGATAAGATGCTGATTTCGAATAAATATCTTGCATCACTCGTAGAGTCATTAGTGCAAACATTGAACATTAAAAAAAAGAGATATATCAGTTATTCAATGTTTTGACTGATATTTCAATAGATAAGATGCTGATTTCGAATAAATATCTTACATCACTCGTAAAGCCTTTAGTGCAAAAATTCAACATTGAAAAACGAGTCATATCAGTTATTGAATGTTTTGAAAATAAAAATAAATTCTTAATTTTGCTGGGAAAATTTAAAATGATTTTTCACTTTGAAAAATTAATTTTAAGATATTTAAAAAGATTTAAAACAAACTTTTTAAATTAATAATTGATAGTTAAACAATTATGAATTTGGAAAATAATCCAGCAAATTAAAAATATATTTAGAAGTTCTGAAAAGCTTCCAAAATAATTTAAAACGTGTGAAGATATGAAACCATTTAATACACAATGTAGATTTTTGTAGATTTTGAACACAAAAGTTATAAGCTTTTTAAGCAATTTAAAAGGTTTTAAATAAATAAGAAATTTGTATCAAAATTGCTAGAAAAACTAACAATAATTTTGTCAGAAAAGAATCTGGCTGATTTTAATGTATAAATTAATGTTTCTAGCTTAAGATTGCTTAAAATGGTATCATTTTGAAAATTTTTAAATTAAAAGTATAAAAATTAAAATTTTTAATTAAATTTATTCAGAAAAAAGATCTTCTCCTTTCACTCCGCTGGAATTCGAACACCAGGTCAACTGATTTTCGGTCAGGTGCTCTAACCACTGAGCTACTAGAGAGATCAGAGAAAGAATCCTTTTTCTGAAATACGCTTTATTATGCAAGATGTTATATACAAACCAATTTTCACTAGGAATCTGTATTATCATCGGAGATGGTAATGATCGATTCGAAGAGAAATCCTTTCACACACACTGTGAAAATGGAAATCTACAATATCGATCAAAGTTACATCCTCTAATACAGGAAATATTTAACGTCCTCAGACTAAATGGAGCTATAAATTGAAAAAATGTTAATTAAATTTATTCAGAAAAAAGATCTCCTTTCACTCCGCTGGGATTCGAACACCAGGTCAACTGATTTCCGGTGATAATACAGATTCCTAGTCGAAATTGATATGTATATAACATCTTGCATAATAAAGCGTATTTCAGAAAAAGGATTCTTCCTCTGATCTCTCTAGTAGCTCAGTGGCTAGAGTACCAGACCGGTAATCAGTTGACCTGGTGTTCGAATCCCAGCGAAGTGAAAGGAGAAGATCTTTTTTCTGAATAAATTTAATTAATTTTTTTTTTAATTTATAGCTCCATTTAGTCTGAGGACGTTAAATATTTTCTGTATTAGAGGATATAACTTTGATCGATATTGTAGATTTCCATTTTTACAATGTGTGTGAAAGGATTTCTCTTCGGATCGATCGTTACCATCTCCGATGATAATACAGATTCCTATTGAAAATTAAAATTTTGCAGTTTAACGGGTTTTAATTAAAAAAATTTTATTGAGCGCTTGAATTAACATTTTTTTAAGCTTCAATTTTTAAAGTTTACAATTCCAAACTATGTATTTCACTTTGAGTGTCTTAATTTGCGGTTCAGTTTATATAACTTCAAGGGAAAATTTTTTAAATTGTAATTTGTTTTTAATTTCAATGACCGTGATCAATTCTTTGTCAAATTTTTAATTTTTATCTCCAGTCAAAAAGTTGTTTCTTTTTCGACCTAGGGTGACAAACACTGAGAATATTGCAATTACATAATTTTAAATGACATATATGGTGTCCAGTCGATTGCTATATATTTGGAAAAAAAATTTAAACGTAAGGTGTTTTGTTTTTTAATATCGATTATTCATCATCAGAAGCTTTTTGTAATAGCGATCATGTATACATGATCGCATCTTAATTTAAAATTATCTCATTGCAATATTCTAAATATGTGTCATCCTAGGTCGAAAAAAAAACTTTTTCGTCACAAAAATGTAAATTCCTGTAGATTCTGGTAGTTGTAATTTCTTGTAAATTCTTCTAGAAAATTAAAGCTATAACAAAATACAACAATTTACAAAAAAAAATATAAAAAAGTGCAACATTCGCCTCAATAATAGAAAAAAGTTTTAGTTTTCTGTAATTTTTTGTAAAAATTTGCCCACTAGGGGGGATGGAAGGTTACTCACGATAAAAATTGAAAATCATCTTCTTCCGGTCGAAAATGGCAATATCCGGTGAAAAATGGAAAAATCCGATCAGAAAGAACACATTGCAGAGTATCGCGAAATTTGGCAGACGCGTTACGGAATACTGCCGAAACTGACAGGAGTTTCTCCTGAGAACTCAATGCGGGTTCAGCCGCTATCTAACTGGGTCCCTCGTAATCGGACCTCATTATCATTTAGGAGGCAGACAATGTGGAAATCCAAATGTGTGATCAAATGTCTGCAGAGTCATCCGAAATTGGCGAGTAGCCAATCAGAGTCGGCGTGGTGGGGCGTGTCACAGGTGTGTACAGTGACACCTGACACTGACACTGAGACGCCAAAGATTAGCGATCATACTCGTCAACAAGTGATAACGTAATTAATAATCTTCCGTTTTGCAATATACTCTAGATACCTCCCAGGGGTCCGAAATTTTTTTTAAATTTGATTCATTTTTATCGCAAAAATCAAACTCTAATTAAACGATTCCAATTTTGAGAATTCCGATGGTTCGTTGTTTGCAATTACGTCAGCGTGTTTGAATATATTCATCTTCTGTAGAATAACATATTCTTTGATAAAACTCGGGAGCCGATTTTCACCTGTTTTTCGATTTAGGGGAAAAATAATTTTTGAGACAAAATAAAAATTTTGAATGACCCTTTCCTTTTCTTGAGTAATCCTTTTCTGGCTATTTGAATCAGTGAGATTTCACTTATTTTCAGTGAAAATACTTACTGATTTCAATCAGTAACCCATTCGGGGCCATTTGAATCAGTGAGATTTTACTTATTTCTAGTGAAAATCCTTACTGATTGCAATCAGTAACTCATTCCTGGCTATCAGAATCAGTGAGATTTTACTGATTTTCAGTGAAAATCCTTACTGATTG
>CAKNYM010052841.1:195274-212167 GCA_932195095.1 Andricus curvator
CAATCAGTGACCCTTTCCTGGCTATTTGAATCAGTGAGGTTGCATTGCAAATAATTGTAAATCCTTACTGATTGCAATCAGTGACCCATTTTTGGCTATTTAAATCAATGAGTTTGCATTGTGAATCATTAAAAATCCTTGCTAATTGCAATCAGTGACCCGTTCCTGGCTACTTGAATCAATGAGATTTCACTTATTTTCAGTGAATATCCTTACTAATTGCAATCAGTGATCCATTCCTGGCTATTTGAATCCGTGAGATTTTACTGATTTTCAGTGAAAATCCTTACCTCTTGCAACCAGTGAACGATTCCTGGCTATTTGAATCAGTGAAGTTGCATGGTGAATCATTGAAAATCCTTACTGATTTCAATCAGTGACCCATTCATGGCTACTTGAATCAGTGAGATTTCACTAATTTTCAGTGAAAATCCTCACTGACTGCAATCAGTGACCCTTTCCTAGCTATTAAAATCAGTGAGCTTTCACTGATTTTCAGTGAAAACCCTCACTGATTGCAATCAGCGACCCATTCCTGGTTGTTTGAATCAGTGACATTTCACTGATTTTGAGTGAAAATCCTTACTGATTGCAAATAGTGACCCATTCCTGGCTATTTGAATCAGTCAGATTTGACTTATTTTCAGTGAAAATCCTTACTGATTGCAATCAGTGACCCATTCATGGCTATCAGAATCAGTGAGATTTTACTGATTTTCAGTGAAAATCCTTACTGATTGCAATCAGTGACCCTTTCCTGGCTATTTGAATCAGTGAGGTTGCATTGTGAATCATTGAAAATCCTTACTGATTTCAATCAGTGACCCATTTCTGGCTATTTGAATCAGTGAGGTTGCATTGTGAATCAGTGAATAAATTCATTCATTTTTATCGCAAAAATTAAATCTTATTATAATTGAACGATTCCAATTTTGGGAATTCCGAGGGTTCGTTGTTTGCAATTGCGTCAGAGTGTTTGAATAGCTTCATCTTCTGTAGAATAACAGATTCTTTGATAAAACTCGGGAGCCGGGTTTCACTTGTTTTTTAGCAACAGTAGCATAATTTATCAAGTCGTTTTTCGATTTAAGAAAAAAATCATTTTTGAGACAAATTAACAGTTTTGAATGACCCTTTCCTTTCCTTGAGTGACCCTTTTCCTGGCTATTTGAATCAGTGAGATTTCACTGATTTTGAGTGAAAATGCTTGCTGATTGCAATCAGTAACCCTTTCCTGGCTATTTGAATCAGTGAGGTTGCATTGCGAATCATTAAAAATCCTTACTGATTGCAATCAGTGATCCATCCGTGGCTATATGAATCAGTGAGATTGTACTCATTCTCAGTGACAATCCTTACTGATTGGAATCAGTGACCCTTTCCTGACTACTTGAATCAATGAGATTTCACTTATTTTCAGTGAAAATCCTTACTGATTGCAATCAGAGACCCATTCCCGGCTATTTGAATCAGTGAGATTTTACTGATTTTCAGTTAAAATCCTTACCGATTGCAATCAATGACCGATTCCTGGCTATTTGAATCAGTGAGATTTCACAGATTTTCAGTGAAAATCCTCACCGATTACTATCAGTGACCCATTTCTGGTTGTTTGAATCAGTTACTTTTCACTGATTTTGATTGAAAATCCTTACTGATTGCAAATAGTGATCCATTCCTGGCTATTTGAATCAGTGAGATTTCACTGATTTTCAGTGAAAATCCTCACTGATTGCAATCAGTGACTCTTTCCTGGCTATTAGAATCAGCGAGATTGCACTGATTTTCAGTGAAAACCATCACTGATTGCAATCAGTGATCCATTCCTGGCTGGTTGAATCAGTAAGATTTTACTGATTTCGAGTGAAAATCCTTACTGATTGCAATCAGTGACTCATTTCTGGCTATTTGAATCAGTGAGGTTGCATTGTGAATCAGTTTTTGTCATTCTTGGTCATTTGGTCATTTCTTGGTCATTCACCAAGCAGTTTTTCGATTCAAAGAAAAAATGATTTTTGAGACAAAATATCAATTTTGAATGAACCTTTCCTTTCCTTGAGTAACCCTTTCCTGGCTATTTGAATCAGGGAGATTTCACTGATTTTGAGTGAAAATCCTCACTCATTGCAATCAGTTACCCTTTCCTGACTATTTGAATCAGTGAGATTTCACGGATTTTCAGTGGAAATCTTTACTGATTTCAATCAGTGACTCATTACTGGCTGTTTGAATCAGTGAGGTTGCACTGTGAATCAGTGAAAATACTCACTGATTTCAATCAGTGGCCCATTCCTGGCTATTTGAATCAGTGAAATTTCACTGATTTTCAGTGAGAATACTCACTGATTGCCATTCATGGCTGTTTGAAACAGTGAGATTTCACTGATTTTGAGTGAAAATCCTCACTGATTGCAATCAGTGACCCATTCCTGGCTATTTATATCAGTGAGGTTCCACTGATTTTCAGTGAAAATCCTTACTGATTGCCATCAGTGACCCATTCCTGGCTATTTCAATCAGTTGGATTTCACTGCTGTTAAGTGAAACTCCTTACTGATTGCAATCAGTGACCCATTCCTAGCTATTTGAATCAGTGAAATTTTACTGATTTTCAGTGGAAATCCTTACTGATTGCAATCAGTGACCCATTCCTAGCTATTTAAATCAGTAGGGTTTTATTGATTTTCAGTGGAAATCCTTACTGATTAAAATCAGTGACCAATTCCTGGCTATTTTAATCAGTGAGATTGCATTGCGAATCAGTGAAGATTCAAGTTAAATTTTCAAAAGAATTTAAATTGCAAAAAAAAATAATTTTCAACAAAAGAGTCAAATTTTTAACCATTTTTAACCGAAAAAAGAGAAAGTTTCAAACCAAAATTCTACCAAAAAAAAACACTTTGCAACTAAAAAAGATCAATTTTCAATTAGAAATGCAAAAGTTATATTTTTAGTTTAAAAAATCAATGAATCGATTATCAACCAAAAAAAAAAACGAATTTTCAACTAAATTAATGAATCTTGACCCAAAGAAGATTAATTTTCAACAAAACAATATTCAAAAACTTTTCTTAATCTTAATATCTTCTTCTTGTAATATTTTGATTGTAGAATCTTTTATAAACGGAATAAAATATTTTAAAACTGAAATTTTTAAATAAAAATTTATTATTTTTCACAATTATTCAATGTGCCTCCTATAGAATATCCCTGACTTGCAAGATTTTTTTCATAATCCCTGACTTTAACCTGATTTCCAAGTTATAAATAATATAAAATAAAACATAAACAATGATATTGCAAAAATAATGCAAATTTCAATGTTTTCGTAAATTTCGTTTCAATGTTTGCAATTACGTCAGAGACTGTTTGAATAGCTACATCTTTTCTACAATAACAGATTCTTTGATAATACTCTAGAACCGATTTTTATTTGTTTTTTAATAACATTAGCATCATAAATCGCGCTTTGATTTTCGATTTGATAAACAAAAATTTTTAATGCAAAAAAAATTGCAAATATCTATTTATTTGTTATATATGATTTTCCTAGGATTCTTAAGGAAATTCAAAAAGATTTTTAAAAATTTCAGCAATGTCGAAAATATAGAAAATTTTAGCTATGTCGAAAATATAGAAAATTTTGAAGCCATTTTTTTTATTTTACAGGATTTTACAATAAGCTGTTAACTCTCAAAATTTTCTACAAAAAGAGCCAAAGTGTACCTTGAAGAATAATTTTTTTTAATTAATCGACTCATTGAATTTTTAACCACAAAATATGAATTCTTGACAAAAAATGTTATAGTTGATATTTCAACTGAAAAATATTTTCATTTTTATAAAAAATTAAAATTATCCAAAAAAGAGGAATTTTCAACGGACTAGTTGAATCCTCAAGCAAAACAGATTATTTTTCAAGCAGTTGTTTTCTTAAGCAAAGCAGGTGATATTTTTATTTAAAAAAAAAAAAATTTAAATAGTTCAACTTTGTACCTAAAAATATAAATTTTTAATAAAGAAAAGTGAATTAAAAACCAAACAGTGGAATTTTCTACCATGAAGATTAATTTTCTTAAAGAAAAAATTACGAATCTTCAACCAGAAAATTTTTTTTTTAAAAGAGTAGTTGCATTTTTAATTGACTATTGAATTTTTAACCACAAAATATTGATTCTCAACAAAAAGTTTAATAGTTGATATTCCAACTTGAAAATATTTTTATTTTGAAAAAAAAAAAATTTTATTATCCAAGAAAGACGAAATTTTAACAAAATAGTTGAATTCTCAAGCAAAAAAGATTAGCTTTCAACCAACTGCTTTTTTCACCGCAAAAGGTTAAATTCTTATCAAATAGGATTAAAAAAAAATTGTTCAACTTTTAACTGAAAAATATGAATTTTCTATACAAAAATTAATTTTCAACCAAATAGATGAATTTTTTACCATGGAGATTAATTTTTTACCAAAAAGATACATCTTTTGAACAAAGAGATGAATTTTCATCGAAAATTATGAATCTTCAACCAAAATAAAAAAAAATTTAACAGTTCAATTAAAAAAAAAAAATTATCAACGAAAATTATAATAGTTGATATTCAACCGAAAAAGAATTAATTTTTAATTCTAATGAGTTCAATTCATACAAAAAATAAGAATTTTTGACAAAATAGTTGAATCCTCAATCAAAACAGAATAATTTTTGAAGCCGTTGTATTTTTAACTAAAAAAAGATTAAACTTGTACTGAAAGAGATAAATTTTCAAAAATCTTAAATTCACTCAAATTATTTCTAAAATTTTTATAAATCTTTAAAAATTAAACGAATTGATATACAATCTTAAAGATTTTTTTTGGTGACATTTTTCGAAATTTTTTTTAATTTTCTTTAAAAATCAGTTTTTAAAAATAAAAAATCATTTTGAATTTTCCCATAAAACTTAAGGAAAGATTCTTTTTTAAACCTCTAAAAATTCTTGAAAAACTTCTTTTTTTGCAATTTTCGAAAATCTACATTTTGTTTTAAATTATTTGAAATCTTCTCACGATTTAAATTATTTTCGATTTTTTTCAAAACATTTACAATGTTTAAAACCCTCTTGAAATAATTCAGAGTTTTCCTAAAATTTTTTCAAATTCTGCAAAATTAAAAAAATTGCCTTAAAATCTTCCAGATTCTTTGATGACAATTTTGGTAATATTTTCAAATTTTTTTTGAATATTCTCTTAAAATAAATTCTTAAAAATAAAAAATCACTTTCAATTTTCCTAGGAATCTTAAGAAATATTTTTCATTTTCTTGAAACCTTTTAAAATTCTTAAGAAGCTTCTTTTTTCGAAATTTTTAAAAATCTACATTTTCTTTGAAAGTTTCCGAAATTTTTCAAAAATTCTATATAATTTTTAAACATACGTTTTTGGTTTTAATTTCGTAATCTTGATAAATTACGAATTTTTTCTCAAATCTCCTACACTCTTTTTCGAAATTATAGGTAATATTTTCAAAATCTTTTGAAATCTTTTGAACTCTTTTTCAATTTACTTTTGTTAGATTCTCTTGAAAATTTAAATATTCTCAAAAAGCTTCTTTTTTTCGAAATCCTTAAAGATCTAAATTTTCTTTAAAATTTTTTCAATCTCTTCAAGAGAAAAGAAATGATCAAACAATTAAAAAAGCAAAAATTTCAACAACGAAAAAATTAAAATGATCAATTTGTCAACCAAAAAAACGAATTTTCAACAAACTAAGATTTTTTGACAATTTTGGCAATCTTCTGAAATGTTTTGAAATCCTTTTAAGTAAATCTCTGAAAATAAATTTTTTTAAATAAAAAATCATTTTCAATTTTTCTAGGATTTTTGATAATGTTGTAAATTTTCTTGAAACTTTTCAAAATTCTTGAAATTTTTTTCTTCCAGCATTTTTAAAAATCTACATGTTGTTTGAAAGTTTTTGAAATTTGTTCAAAAATTCTTAATATCTTTTGAACTTAAACTTTTTATTTATTTTTCAATTATGCAAAATTTACAAATTTTGTTTCAAAATCTTGTAAATTCTTTTTCGAAATTTTAGGAAATCACTTGAAATATTCTTAAATCTCTCTGATTTTTCCCTTGAAATCCATTTTTTAACAAAGCAATGATTTGAAATTTGACCAAGAATTTTCTGAAATTTGGTTTGATTATCTGGAAACTTTTCAAAATTCTTAAAAATTTTCTTTTTCTTCGAAATCCTGAAAAATCAACATTCTGTTTGAAATTTTTTGAAATCTTCTCAAGATTTAAATTATTTTTGAATCTTTTCGAAACTTATACAATTTCTAAATATCTTTAGAACTAATTCAAAGTTTTCCTAAAATTGTTTGAAATCCTGGTAAATAAAAAAACATCTCTTAAAATTTTTGCGATTCATTTTTGAAAATTTTGGCAATTTTCTCAAATGTTTTGAAATCCTTTTAAGTATTCTCTTAAAATAGATTTTTGTGAATGAAAAATCATTTTCAATTTTCCCAGTAATCTTAACAAATATTGTTCATTTTCTTAAAACCTTTCAATAAAAATAATTAAAATTTTCTCTTTTATCCCCAATGTTCAGAAACATTTATAAATAAATTTTATTATGAAATAAAATGAATTATTTGGAAATTCTGATTTACAAAATTTTTGGCTTTTAGACAATGTTTGATAATAAAATCTTCAAATTTAATATCATTAAAAATTGAACTCTTTTTTAATATTTTTCCAAATGCCTTTAATTTTCATTCTGAGCTTTGCTAATTTCGAAACATTCCCATTCTTTTTTTACAAATGGTGCTACATAATAATAAAAAAATAAAACCGCATTTGAAATAGTCAACAAAAACAATCGTGGAATCTCAAATAATATTTGTTTTGCAAAATTTCTGATCTTTGGAGAACAAGTCATTTTTCTGTGAAGATGCTCAGTCGTCACGTAAGCGAAAAATACTGCCATTCCAGAAGAGGAAGCAATGTTTAACTAATCATATATTATACAAATAACAGAAATGTAGTACGTGCTGATTGTCAGGACCGCTTAAAAAATTTATCATGTTTAATTGTTTATCTGTGGATACAAATATCTTATCTTGAAATTAAAGTCTTCTATAAGCTCTTCATACACATCTTTAGTGTCTCTTCCCAATTACTCAGGATTTTTTTTTATTTCTAACGATTTGAAGGTCGTTAAATTTCAATTCCAGACACTTTTAAAATTGCAGACATTTCAAATTTTCCATTAATTTCATGTAAAAAACATAATAATATGAAACATGCAAGTAACAATTGAATTACTTTTCATATTTTATATTATGTCTTATTATGACAATGAGTACTTTGAGCTTTAAGAAACCAATTCAAACTTGGTTTTGTTACATAAAAGAGTTCAGTATTATGTAACTATTTCCTTATTCCAGCACGCTGAAAAATATTTTTTGGATTTAGAGAACATTTAGGTTTTCTAATCTAGGACAGTTTGTTCCAAATTTTGAAATCCAGGATCATAAGCGGTGTAATCGAGCAACTGATTTTAGATTCTGGTTAATACCGCCATTACTAATTCAAACTGACAATTTCAGAAATGTCCAAATTTACCCCAAATGTCTGAATTTACCCCAAATGTCCAAAATTACCCCGTTCAACGGTACCTAATTAAATTACCTGTAGATAATTGTCATTGTATTATGACAATGAGTACTATGAGCTTTATGAAACCAATTCAAACTTGGTTTTGTTACATAAAAGAGTTCAGTATTATGTAACTATTTCCTTATCCCAGCACGCTGAAAAACATTTTTTTGATTTATAGAAAATTTAGGTTTTCTAATCTAGGACAGTTTGTTGTTCTAAATTTTGGAATCCAGGATCATAAGCGGCGTGATTCATCAACTGACTTTAGATTCTGGTTAAAACCGTCATTAGTAATTCAAACTGACAATTTCAGAAATGTCCGAATTTACCCCAAATGTCCGAAATTACCCCCTTCAACGGTACCTAATTAAATTCCCCGTAGATAATCAGAAAATAAGTCTAAATGTTATGTTCATTACCAATTATTGCAACAAATGCTCTACTGCATCTCTTTTGTTCATAACTTACTCTAATCGATAATGTTCAAATGAATTCATTTGATTGAATTGATTCGAATTCAATTAAATTGGTTCTTGTACCCAAAATTGATGTACGTTTCATAACCAAGTTAAGACACATGATAAAAATTGGAATCTTCGACGAATATGACGTTTTCTCTTAAGAGTAGAAATGAGTATAAAAAATAAATCATATTCTTTAAGCTTGGCTCAGTGGAGAAATTTTTCCATGATGATAAGTCGGAAATGGTTTATGATCAGAGACGAGCTGACTCAGATCAAGATTTGTTTATAAAACAACGAAAGGATGTCACACTTAATGATAACAACAATACGTAGATTATTTGGTTATGGTTGAACACGAGCCCCTCGAAATTTGCGGGAGTTTGTATGTGAGCCTGAGGTATTGAGGAGATATGAGTATAATTGCCGCTAATGAGTTAAGAGATATGACAACGACTGAGACAAAGCTATGTTCTCACGCTTCTGCATTTTGATAAGCGACTCGCAGAATCCGATACAGCCATTGAGGATGTTCTAGATGTACAGTCAAGCTCAAGATTACTCATTTTTTAATTTTATTATTATATTATGAAATTGGAAAAAGGCTTATTGGCACCGTAAACTGGGGCTAAGCGACGCACATGTAATGGAAAGCGACGCATATGTAGGGCTCAGCGACGCATATGTAGCGCTCAGCGACGCATATGTATAAAAAAGCGACGCACCCTTAATTCTGGATTTAAAAAATGATCCAAACATTTTTTTAAATAGAAAGACAAATCAGAAAAATCAAATTTTGTATTCGAAATGATAATTTTTTGAGCTGGAAAAGGGAAGGGAAAAGTTCTGTTTGAAACAGACATTGAATTTTCTGTTAAAAAATTAATTACAATCACAAAAAAACGAATTTTCAACATCATAATTAAATTCTGAACAAAGAGATGAATTTGCAACTGAAATTAAGAATTTTCAAATTGGATAGTTGAATTTTCATTTAAAAAATCATTTTTCAACCAAAAAACAACAATTTAAAAAAAAAGTGTCGAATCTTCAACCAAAAAAATACTATTAAAAAAATTGATGAATTTTCTAAAGAAAACCACAAAAACAGATTTTAATTTAAAATAAAAAACGGTTAAATTCAACCAGAAAATACAAATTTTCAACAAAATATACGAACTTAAATTAAACTAGATAGTTAAATTTTCCACAAAGTAGATGAATTTTCATGTAATTGAATTTTCAGCTGAAAACCTTAATTTTCTACCACAAAAGACAATTTTTTCACAAAATAGATTAACCTTCAAACAGTTGGATCTGAACTGATTTTTTTTTTCTTTTTTATAAAAAAGGCGAATTTGCAATAAAATAATTAAATTTTCATCCATAGAGATTAATTTTCAAATAGAATAATTACATATCTCTAACAAAAATATTTATTTTTAACAAAGTAATTCAACTTTGAACCAAGTGGTTGTTTTTTATTGAAAAAAATAATAATTTAACGAAGAAGATTAATTTTTGACGAAAAATTAATTTTAAACAAAAAAGTTTAATTTTCAGCCAAAAAAATTACTTTCACAAAATTGCCTAATTTTCTACAAAGAAGAATGAGAAATTTTCAACTGAAGAAAAGAATCTTCAACCAAAAAAAAAAAAGTTTTTAACAAATTTGATGAATTTTCTACAATGTGGATTAATTTCTAACCAGTGAAGTTGAATTTTTAACCAAAAAAATGAAATTTTAGCCAAGAAGATTAATTTTCAAACTTAAAAAAAACGACTTTTCAAGAAAATAGCTACATTTAAAAAAAAAAATTGCTTTCTCTAAATTGTTGAATTTCTTACAAAGTAACTTAATTTTTAACTAAATATGTAAATTTTTAACAAAACCAAAAAAAAAATTTTCTTAAGTTGAATTTTCTACAAAGTTACTGAATTTTTATTTCAAAACCATGAATTTTCCAGTAAAAACAGATCTACAAAATTTGTGAACATTATTTTCGTCGCAGATAAATATTTTTCGAGATTTTTTTAAAGAACAATTGAAAAAAAAAGAAAGAAAATATTAATTATTTCATTTCTATTAATTTGCGCTAAAAATTATTCAGGGGCTTTTAACTGGAATGCAAAAGGAATCCCTAGGGCTTGTATCAATTCAATATTCTTGAGTGACATTTTCGGAAGTATACCCGAATTTTTTAAGAAAAAAATTAAATTTTTTAAAAATTTAATTTAAATACTTCGGGAATCGAACCCGTGCCAGTGTGCTTACCAACACTGCAATGTTTGTTTCAAATATTAACTGTTACATGCTTCGTTGAGAATTCTTATTTTTTGGTTGAAAAGTCGATTATTTGATTTAAAGTTGAACTACTTAGTAAAAAAATTAAAATTTTTTTATCGAGGATTCATAATTATATAACTTTGATGTTACTTTATTTTGGTCTACTGGTCTAGAATCAATATTTTTAAATATTTATTTTTTTAAATTGTGAAAAAATGCTCTCTTGCTCCGCTGGGATCCGAACCCAGGTCTTTCAGATTTCCGGTCTGAATAAAATAATCTCATCTCTCCGTAGCTTGTGGGTAAGAGCATCAGACCGGAAATCTGAAAGACCTGGGTTCGGGGATTCGTGACGTTTAGGCGCCGCCGTTTGGATGCCGCCGTTTAGGCGCCGAACGTTTAGGCGCGGTACGTTTCGGCGCTGGACGTTTAGGCGCCAGGACGCTTAGGCCCCAGGACATTTAGGCGCCAGATCGTTTAGGCGCCGGGATGTTTAGGCGCCGAGCGGTTTAATGACAGTAAACCCTGAGGTATCAAAAGTTGGAAATTAAAAGACAGTAATGAATAATCGTTATTAAAAAAATAAAAAACCTTACGTTTGAAGTTTTTTTCAAATATATAGCGATCGATTTGACACCATATATGTCATTGCAATGTTCTCAATATTTGTCGTCCTAGGTCGAAAAAGAACAACTTTTTGACTGCAAATAAAAATTGAACAATTTGGACAGAATTGATCACGGTCATTGAAATTAAAACATTCGAAATCTTGAAAATACAAATTTTTTCATTTGAAGTTAAAGAACTGAACCGCAAATTACAACACTCAAAGTGTAATACTTTTTGATCTTAAACTTTCAAAATTAAAGCTTTAAAAAATGTTGATTCAAATGCTTAATAACATGTAAAATGAAAGCTTTTAAAACTTTTCAATGGAAAATTTTTTAATTAAAAGCAGTTAAACTGCAAAATTTTAACTTTTGTACATTGTACAGTTAAAATATTTAAAAAGTAGAAATCCACGCTATCATTTTCAATGCTATGAATTGAAGAGTGATTCGAAAAATTTATAAACTTTCAGAATGATATCATTTCAAGCAATTTTAAGCTGGAAACATTAATTTGTACATTAAAATTTATTTTTAAATCTTTTTAAATATTCTCTTGAAAATTTGTTTTAAAAAAATCATTCAAAAATTTTCCAGAAATCTAGTAATAATTGTATTATCTAGAAAATCGAATTTTTCCCACAATTTTTTGAAAATCCTGCGAAAGTACAAAAATTACCTAAAAATTATCCAGATTCTTTTTTGAAAATTTTGGGAATAATATTTCGATTTTTGAAAATTTCGAAATAAAAATTTGAAGCTTCTTAAGGATCTTTAAAGGTAGATTTTTGAAGACGTCGAACACAAAATGTATAAGCTTTTTAAGCATTTTGAAAGGTTTTAAATGAATACAAAATTTGTATCAAATTTCCTAGAAAAACTAGTAATCATTTTTTTGTTGAAAAATTAATTTTCATAGAACATTTAATAATATTTTCAAAATTTTGAAAAAAGAATCTGGATAACTTTTAGGTAATTTTTTTACTTTTAGGTAGCATACATAATATAACATGTTGCATACAACCAAATAATTTCCAACCTTTGATACCTCAGGGTTTACTGTGAGTAAACCATTCAGCGCCTAAACATCCCGGCGCCTAAACATCTCAGCGCCTAAACGTCCAGCGCCTAAACGTCCCGCGCCTAAACATCCCAGCGCCTAAACGTCCGGCGCCTAAACGTCCAGCGCCTAAAATCCACGTACCCTGGGTTCGGTCCCAACGGAGTAAGACAAGAAAGTGGCTTGGCACCGCCAGGCCTTCAACAAAAGTACCCTGGCGGCACCAGACCCCGCCAGGTCTCATCTACACTACTGATTTAATTATCATTAATTTTTGTACTTTTTCATGAAAAATAATACTTTTAGATAAAATGTGTTAAGAAAAGAAATATGTGTCTTGATAAGATCTACAACTTTTATGGTTAATATTTTTCGAGATTTTCAAAAAGAAAAAAAAATTGTTTAAAAAAACTTAACACCTTAGTAAATTAATTTCTATTAATCTGGGCTAAAAATCCTTCCGAGACTTTCAACTGGCATGCAAAAGGAATCCCTATAAAAAGTACCAAGTCACATTGGGCGACCTTTTCGGATGTAAAACCGAATTTTTTATGGAACAAATTCAAATTGTTTGGCATTCTATCTTTTTCAGTGATGTCATTGGGATCAGATTGAAGTATAATTTCATTAGGACTACTTGGTTCCAAGAGCAGAAGGCAAGAAAATAGCTTGGCATCGCCAAGCTTTCAACAAAAGTACCCTGGCGGCGCCAGGCCCCTCCAGGCCTCGTCTACACTCAATTTTTCTCATTTTTCATGAAAAATATTGATTTTAGGGAAAATGTGTAGAAACAAGAAATATCTGTCTGGATGAGATCTTCAAATTTCATCCACATTAATTTCACCTCAGATCAATATTTTTCGAGATTTTGAAAAAACAATGTCTAAACAAAATTTAAAACCTTGATAACTTAATTTCTATTAATCTGGGCTGGAAATGCTTCAGGGACTTTCAACTTGGATGCAAAAGGAATCCCTAGAAAAATTTTCAAAAATTTTTCAAGCAACAAATTGAAATTGTTTAACATTCTATCTTTTTCAGTGATGTCATTGGGATCAGATTGAAGTATAATTTCATTAGGAGTATTTGTTCCCAAGAGCAGAAGGCAGAAAGTGGCTTGGCACCGCCAAGCCTTCAATAAAAGTACCCTGGCGGCACCAGGCCCCGCCAGGCCTCGTCTGCACTCAATTTTTGTCATTTTTCATGAGAAATATTAATTTTAGGGAAAATGTGCAAAAACAGGAAATATCTGTCTCAATGAGATCTTCAAATTTCATTAACATTAATTTCACCTCAGATTAATATTTTTCGAGATTTTGGAAAAACAATGTTTAAACAAAATTTAAAACCTTGATAACTTAATTTCTATTAATCTGGACTGGAAATCCTTCAGGGACATTCAACTTCAATGCAAAAGGAATCCCTAGAGAAATTACCAAAAATTTTTCAAGCAACAAATTGAAATTGTTTAACATTCTATCTTTTTCAGTGATGTCATTGGGATCAGATTGAAGTATAATTTCTTTAGGAGTATTTGTTCTCAAGAGCAGAAGGGAGAAACAGACTTGGCACCGCCAAGCCTTCAATAAAAGTACCCTGGCGGCGCCAGGCCTCGTCTACACTTAATTTTTATCGTTTTTCATGAAAAATATTAATTTTAGGGAAAATGTGTAGAGACAAGAAATATGTGTCTCGATGAGATCTACAACTTTTACTCACAATAATTTCACCTCAGATCAATATTTTTCGAGATTTTGGAAAAACAATTTCGAAAAAAAATTTAAAACCTTGATAACTTAATTTCTATTAATCTGGGCTGGAAATCCTTCAGGGACTTTGAACTTGGATGCAAAAGGAATCCCTAGAAAAATTTTCAAAAATTTTTCAAGCAACAAATTGAACTTGTTTAACATTCTATCTTTTTCAGTGATGTCATTAACATCAGATTGAAGTATAATTTCATTAGGACTACTTGGTCCCAAGAGCAGAAGGCAAGAAAATGGCTTGGCACCGCCAAGCCTTCAACAGAAGTACCCTGGCGGCGCCAGGCCCCGCCAGGCCTCGTCTACACACAATTTTGTCGGTTTCCATGAGAAATATTAATTTTAGGGAAAATGTGCAAAAACAAGAAATATCTGTCTCAATGAGATCTTCAAATTTCATTTGAATTAATTTCACCTCAGATGAATATTTTCCGAGATTTTGAAAAAACAAATTCGAAACAAAATTTAAAACCTTGATAACTTAATTTCTATTAATCTGGGCTGGAAATCGTTCAGGGACTTTTAACTTGGATGCAAACGGAATCCCTAGAAAAGTACCAAGAATTTTTTAAGCAACAAATTGAAATTGTTTAACATTCTATCTTTTTCAGTGATGTCATTGGGATCAGATTGAAGTATAATTTCATTAGGACTACTTGGTCCCAAGAGCAGAAGGCAATTAACCGCACGCGTTCTATCTCCTGAAGAACCTCTTGTTTGATCGATGGATCCTCCACCTCGGACCGGAAATTATGCGTCAGCCTATCACCCTGTGGCGGAAGTGACGTTGTAGCGCCGTCTGATCACGCCACTATCTACCATTTGCCGATTGTATTTCCTCTGCGTCCTTCCAAAAATCACTTCTTCTCATAACCCCCCCCCCCCCCGCCCCACCCCCGCCACCCTTCTTTTTATTTCTAATCATAGTTCATTCATTTTATATAAATTCGAGGCGTGAGAAATTCCCGGGCTATTTTTGATAGTATATCATCTCCGCAGACAGGAACTGACTGATTAAGTCGTGTGAGTGCAAAACCTACTGTAAACAGAATATCGTACTGATAAGAGGAGGAAACTTTTCAGGAAATAGGACGAATTATCTAGAAAATGTTATCTCAGTTTATTAATTCGAATTATTTTTTATTTGAGGTATTACCATCAGGGAGCGTCTATAAACTTTACCAATCCCCCCCCCAGGGGGGGGCACGCCAAAATCTGCGGTTGGTAACATGTTGGGGGGGGGGGGTAGATTTCTTGATTACAAATTTAAAGAAAGTTTGCGACTTTTGTTTTGCTATTTTATCAATTTTATCAAAATCTATCTATTTGGTAGAAGATTAACCGTTTTGTTAAAAAATCTTATTTTTGGATTGAAAATTCATATTTTTGTTTGAAAATACAACTATTTGGTTAAAGATTGAACTATTTTTATGAAAATTTAACTATTTGGTAGGAAATTGACTTTTTTGTTGAAAAATCATATTTTCGGGTTGAAAATTTATATTTTTGGTTAAACCATGCCATCATATGGTTAAAAATTAAACTATTTTTATTAAAATTTAACTAGTTTGTAGAAAATCAACATTTTGGTTGAAGTATCTTTTGTTATTGAATTGAAGATTCATTTTTTGTGTAAAAATACAACTATTTGATTAAAAATTAAACTTTTTTTATTACAATTTTTTATTATTTGATAAAAAATTTTTGTTAAAAAAAAATCATATTTAAGAGTTATTTTTGGATTGAAAAATCATACTTTTGGTTCAAAATTTAAGTATTTGGTTGCAAACTAATTTTTTGGGTTAAAAATTCAACAACTTGGTAGAAAGTTGTACTACTTTGTTAAAAAATTATCTTTTTGGTTGCAAATTCATTTTTTTTTTTTTTTTTTTGAAAATTCAACTATTTTGTTAAAAATTTATAGCGTCGATTTAGAAATTCAAGTGTTTTGTGGAAAATTAGTTCATTTTGTTTAAAATTCGTTTTTTTTTTGTTCAATTAAACTAGTAGGAAACAATTTTTTTTTATTGAACATTAATTTTTTGAACTGAAAATTTAACTATTCCATTTTTGTTGAAATTTCGTATTTTTTGGTTAAAATTAACTGGAAAATATTCATTTTATGTGAAAAAGTAATTGTTTAAACTGAAAATGTAACTATTTCATTTTTGATTGAAAAATTATCTTTTTGGTTGAAGACTGATCTTTTTTAATTGAGAATTCAACTATTTTGTTAAAAATTCAACTATTTTGTTAAAAATTAAACTATTTAAAAAATTAATTACTTGGAAGAAGATTAGCTTTTTTTGTGGAAAATTTATGTATTTTCATTGAAACTCGTTTTTTTGGATAAAAAATTAATCTTCTTTTTTTGAAAATTCATCATTTTTTGATTTTGTCTTTTTTACTCAATTTAACTGGTAGGAAATTCCTTTTTTTTTTTGTTGAAAATTAATTTTCTAAACTAAAAATGTAACTATTCTATTTTTGGTTGAAAACTTTTTTTTTTTGAAATTCAACTATTTGGTTCAATTTTATCTTTATTAGTTAAAAATTCTTCTATTTGGTGAAAATTTATCTTTTTTAGTTGAAAATTCGTCTTTTAATTTTTGTTGAAACAAAATTTTTTTGGTGAAGATTCATCATTTGAGTTGAAAATTCATCCTTACAGTGGAAAATTCAACCAGTTTCTTTCTTTTTTTTTAAATATAACTATTCCATTTTTGGTTGAAAATTAACTACTTGGTAGAAAATTAACTTTTTTTTTAAAAATGTATAGTGTCTTTTTTTATTGAATTTTCTACCAAAATAGTTAAATATTCAATTAAAAAAGATAAATCTTCAACCAAAATAAGTTCTCAACCAAAAATAAAACAGTTACATTTTCAGTTTGAAAAATTACTTTTCAACAAAAAATGAATTTTTTCCAGTTAATTTTAACCAAAAAATACGAAATTTGAACAAAAATGCAATAGTTAAATTTTCAGTTCAAAAAGTTAAAAAAAACTTAATTAATTAAAAACTTTTTGAACTGAAAATTTAACTATTGCATTTTTGTTCAAATTTC
>CAKNYM010052841.1:212567-223106 GCA_932195095.1 Andricus curvator
GAAATTTGAACAAAAATGCAATAGTTAAATTTTCAGTTCAAAAAGTTAAAAAAAACTTAATTAATTAAAAACTTTTTGAACTGAAAATTTAACTATTGCATTTTTGTTCAAATTTCGTACTTTTTGGTTAAAATTAACTGGAAAAAATTCATTTTTTGTTGAAAAGTAATTTTTCAAACTGAAAATGTATTTTTTTTATTTTTGGTTGAGAACTTATTTTGGTTGAAGATTTATCTTTTTTAATTGAATATTCAACTATTTTGGTAGAAAATTCAACTATTTTGTTGAAAATTAAACTATTTGAAAGATTAAGTACTTGGAAGAAGATTAACTTTTTTTTGTGGAAATTTTTTTTGAAAACTCGTCTCTTTGGGTAAAAAATTCTTCTTCTTTTTTTGAAAATTCATCATTTTAGCTGTGGATTCAACAATGTTGTTAAAATTTCGACATTTTTATTCAATTCAACTGGTAGGAAATTCCTTTTTTTTGTTGAAAATTAATTTTTTTAAACTGAAAATGTAACTATTCCATTTTTGGAAGAAAACATTTTTTTTAATTTGAAAATTAAACTTGTTGCTTGAAAAATAAACTATTCTAGTAGAAAATTATACTATTTTGTTTTGGGTGGAAAATTAAATTTTTTTGTGGAAAATTTATGTAGTTTGTTGAAAATTCGTCTTTTTGGGTATAAAATTAATCTTCTATTTTTTTAATTCATCTTTTTAGCTCTGAATTCAACTATTCTGTTAAAAATTTAACTTTTTGGTTCAATAAAATTGGTAGAAAATTCTTTTGTTTTATTGAATATTAATTTTTTGGTTACAAAAATATTATTGTTTTTTGAAAATTCATCTATTTGGTTAAAATTCATATTTCTGATAAAAAAATTAATTATGTCGTTACAAATCAAACTCTTTTTTTGAAAAATTAACTACTTGGTAGAAAATTAACTTTTTTGTTAAAAATGTATAGTGTCAGGTTAAAAATGTATAGTGTCAGTTTAGAAATCCAAGTGTTTTGTGGAAAATTCGTTTATTTTGTTTCAAATTTTTTTTTTTGGTTCAATTAAACTAGTAGGAAACTCTTTTTTTTATTGAACATTAATTTTTTGAACTGAAAATGTAACTATTCCATTTTTGTTAAAATTTCGTATTTTTTCGTTAAAATTAACTGGAAAGAATTCATTGTTTGTTAAAAAGTAATTTTTTAAACTGAAAATGTAACTATTTCATTTTTGGTAGAAAATTCAACTATTATTTCTATTTTTTTTTTTTTTTTTTTTTTTGAAAATTCGTCTTTTTGGGTAGAAAGTTAATCTTCTTTTTTGAAAATTCATCTTATTGGCTGTGGATTTATCTATTTTGTTGAATATTCGTCTTTTTTCATTCAATTTTTTTTTTTAATTTATTTTTTAAACTAAAAATGTAACTATTCCATTTTTGGTTGAAAAAATATTATTTTTTGAAAATTCAACTATTTGGTAAAAAATTGAACTACTGATTTGAAAGACTAACTACTTTTTTTTAACTGGAAATATAACTATTCCATTATTGATTAAAAATTTATATTTTCAATTGAAAATTGATTTTTTCTATTCAAAAATTCAACTATTAGGTTGAAAATTCTTTTTTTTTCCGTAAATTCAACTATTTTGGTAGAAAATTCAACTATATCGTTAAAAATTAAACAATTTATTTGAAAAATTAACTAATTAGTAGAAAATTTACTTTTCTGTTAAAAATTTATAGTGTTTTTTGAAAATTCATCATTGCAGCTGTGGATTAAACTATTTTGGTTAAAATCTCGTTTTTTTTGGTTTAATTTAATTGGAAAAAAATTAATTTTTTGTCAAAAATTAATTTTTTAAACTGAAAATATAACTATTTCCTCTTTGGTTGAAATTTTATCTTTTTTAATTGAAAATTCAACTATTTTGGTAGAAAATCCAACTATTTTGTTAAAAACTAAACTATTCAAAAAATTAACTATTAGGAAGAAGATTAACTTTTTTTTTGTGGAAAATTTATGTATTTTTTTGAAAGATCGTCTTTTTGGGTAGAAAATTATTCTCCTTTTTTTGAAAATTCATCATTTTTTGCTGTGGATTTAACTATTTTCTCAAATTTTTTAAAAATTAATTTAACTAGTAGAAAAATCGTATTTTTATGGCTGAAAATTAATTTTTTAACCCAAAAATGTTTTTTTTTAATTCCATTTTTGGTTGAACACTTTTTTTTTTTGTTTTGAAAATTCAACTATTTGTTTGAAAATTCAACTGTTTGGTTCAAAATTCAACTAATTGGTTTAAAATTAAACTATTTTAGTAGAAAATTAAAATATTTCGTTTTGACTGAAAAATTTCATTTTTTATGCAAAATTGATGTATTTTGTTGAAAATTCGTCTTTTTGGGTATAAAATAATTTTTTTTTAAATTAAACTATTTTGTTACAAATTCGTATTTATTGTTTCAATTAAACTAGTAAAAAACTTTTTTTTTCAAAAGTTAATTTTCAACTGAACATGTAACTATTCCATTTTTGATTAAAAAATTATTATTATTTTTTGAAAATTCCACTATTTGGTTAAAAATTCAACTATTTGATTCCAAATTGAACTACTGATTAAAAAAATCAACTACTTTGTAGAAAATTTACTTTTTTGTTGAAAATTCGTCTTTTTCGTTACAAAATTAATCTCCTTTTTTGAAAATTCAGCATTTTAGCTGTGGATCAACTATTTTGTCAAAATTTCTTATTTTTTGGTTCAATTTAATTGGAAAAAAATTAATTTTTTGTCAAAAATTAATATTTTATACTGAAAATGTAACTATTTTATGTTTGGTTGAAATTTTATCTTTTTTTAATTAAAAATTTAACTATTTTGGTAGAAAATTAAACTATTTTGTAAAAAATTAAACTATTTAAAAAATTAACTATTAGGAAGAAGATTAACTTTTTTTGTGGAAAATTTATGTATTTTTTTGAAAATTCGTCTTTTTGGGTAGAAAATTAATCATTTTTTGCTGTGGATTTTAATATTTTCTTAAAATTATTTTAAAATTAATTTAACTAGTAAAAAATTCGTATTTTTATGGCTGAAAATTAATTTTTTAACCCAAAAATTTTTGTTTTTTTTATCCATTTATGGTTAAACACTTTTTTTTTTAAATTCAACTATTTGGTTCAAAATTAAACTATTTAAGTAGAAAATTAAACTATTTTGTTTTGACTGAAAAATTTCATTGTTTTGTGGAAAATTGATGTATTTTGTTGAAAAATCGTCTTTTTGGGTATAAAATTAATCTTTTATATTCAATTGAACTATTTTGTTACAAATTCGTATTTTTTGTTTTAATCAAACTGGTAGAAAACTCTTTTTTTTCAAAAGTGAATTTTCAACTGAAAATGTAACTATGCCATTTTTGATTAACAAATTATTATTATTTTTTGAAAATTCCACTGTTTTGCGAAAAATTCATGTATTTTGTTGAAAATTCGTCTTCTAGAGCAGAAAATTAGTTTCATTTTTTGAAAAATAATTTTTTTTTATTCAATTATTTCATTTTAAACTCTACAACTCGACATTTTTGATACTGAGGACACAAACTTCAGTTTTTGAAATATTTACCACGTTTGAAATTTTTTTCAATTTTCAAGAATTTGAGGCCTTGATAAATTTTAATTATTTCAATGAGACCGCTTGAAAATTTAATCTGCTGAATTTTTATCATTTTATCTTGATATGTCAACTGATGAGCAAGACCACCATTGAGGTTCCATAAATTATATTAAGCCTTTGTTAACACATGTACTTATTATTTATGAGAGACGATCGTAAATATTAAATTACAGGTGATACAATTAAAAGGAAAACTAAATAAGCACGTTCAAGATATTGAAATATTTATTACGATTTTTTTTCAACAAAAATGGTTACTAAATTAATTTCTATTACCAAATTATTGAGTTTTAAAACCAAACAGACGAAATTTCTACAAAAAAGTTAAATTTTCAATCTGAAAAAAGAGAATTATCAACAAATAAGTTCATTTTTAACCAAATAGTTGAATTTTGAAGCCAAAAACATGAATTTTCTAGAAACAAGTTGAATTTTCAACCCAAAAATATAAATTTTCCACAAAAAAGTTACTTTATTAACGAAATAGATGAATTTTTAGAGCAAAAAAAAAACAAATTTTCTACAAAAAAGTTCAATTTTCAACAATAAAGTTAATTTTCAACGAAGAAAGATGAATTTTCAATCCAAGATGACGAATTTTCCACAAAACAGTTGGATTTTTAACCCGAAAACATGACTTTTCAAAAAAAAAGTTTATTTTTAACCAAATTGTTGAATTTTTAAGCCAAAAAGAGGAATTTCAATAAAGAAATTGAATTTTTAACCCAGAAAAATGAATTTTCCACAGAAAAGTTAATTTTTAACAGAAAAATTAATTTTCAACCAAGAAAGATGAATTTTCAAACCGAAAATATGACTTTCCAAAAAAAAAATCATTTTTAACCAAATTGTTAAATTTTCGAGCCGAAAAGACGAATTTTCAACAAAAAAGTCCAATTTTTAACCCAGAAAAAAAAAGTTAATTTCTAACAAAATAATTGAATTGCTGAGCCAAAAAGGTGAATTTTGTACAAGAAAGTTGAATTTTCAACAAGAAAATATTAATTTTTAACAAAAAAGTTCCTTTTTTAACGAAATAGTTGAATTTTTAGAGCAAAAAAAAACAAGTTTTCTACAAAAAAATTAAATTTTCAACAGAAAAATTAATTTTCAACAATAAAGTTAATTTTCTATGAAGAAAGATAAATTTTGAAGCCAAGATGACGAATTTTTCACAAAACAGTTGAATTTTTGACCCGAAAATATGAATTTCCAACAAAAAGTTAATTTGTAACCAATTTGATGGAATTTTAAGCCAAAAAGACGAATTTCCATAAAGAAATTGAATTTTTAACCCAGAAATATGAATTTTCCACAGAAAAGTTAATTTTTAACAGAAAAATTAATTTTCAACCCGAAAATATGACTTTCCAAAAAAAAAATTTTTTTTTACCAAATTGTGGAATTTTCGAGCCAAAAAGACGAATTTTCAACAAAAAGTCAAATTTTTAACCCAGAAATATGAATTTTCAACAAAAACGTAAATTTTCAACCAAATAGTTGAATTTCCAAGCCAAAAAGGCGAATTTTCTACAAGAAAGTTTAAGTTTTTATCAGAAAATATTAATTTTCAAAAAAATCTCATTTTTAACCAAACAGTTAAATTTTCAACCAAGAAAGCTATTTCAGTTGAGAAAGAAAAAAAAATTTAACCAAATTACTGAATTTTCAAGACAAAAAAAAAATTTTTTCTACAAAACAATGGAATTTTCAACGAAAAAGATCATTTTTACCAAATAGTAGAATTTTCAACGAAATAGTTGAATTTTTAATGCCAAATAGAAAAATTTTCTACAAAAAAGTTAAATTTTCACCAGAAAAGTTATTTTTTAAACAAGAAAGATGAATTTTCAACCCGAAAATATGACTTTTAAAAAAAAAATAATTTTTAACCAAATTGTTGAATTTTCAAGCCAAAAAGACAAATTTTCAACAAAAAAGTCAAGTTTTTAACCCGGGAATATGAATTTTGAAAAAGAAGTTATTTTTTAACAGAATAATTGAATTTATAAGCCAAAACGGTGAATTTTGTACAAGAAAGTTGAATTTTCAACCAGAAAATATTAATTTTTAACAAAAAATCTCATTTGTAACCAAATAGTTGAATTTTCAACCACGAAAGATTTTTCAGTCAAGAAAGAAAAAAAAATTTCACCAAATTATTAAAATTTTCAAGACAACAAAATTAAATTTTTAACAGAAAAGTTAATTTTCAACCAAGAAAGATGAATTTTCAACCCAAAAATATGACTTTCCAAAAACAAAATCATTTTCAACCAAATTGATGAATTTTCAAGCCAAAAAGACGAATCTTCAACAAAAAAGTCAAATTTTTAACCCGGGAATATGAATTTTCAAAAAAAAAAGTTATTTTTTAACAGAATAATTGAATTTCTAAGACAAAAAGGTGAATTTTGTACAAAAAAGTTGAATTTTCAACCAAGAAAGATTTTTAAGTCAAAAAAAAAAATTTAACCAAATTATTGGATTTTCAAGACAAACAAATTAAATTTTCAACAGAAAAATTAGTTTTCAAACCAGAAAAATGACTTTTCAAACAAAAGTTTACTTTCAACCAATTTGTTGAATTTTCAAGCTAAAAATACGAATTTTCAACAAAAAAGTTGAATTTTTAACCCAGAAATCAGAATTTTTAACAAAAAAGTTAATTTGCAACCAAATAGCTGAATTTCCAAATAAAAAAGGCGAATTTTTACAAGAAAATGGAATTTTCAGGCAGAAAATTTCAATTTTCAACAAAAAATGTCATTTTTAACCAAACAGTTGAATTTTCAACCATGAAAGATTTTTCAATTTAGAAAGAAAAAAGATGTCACGAAATTGCTGAATTTTCAAGAAAAAAAGGCCTTTGTTCTACAAAATAATGGAATTTTCAACAAAAAAGATCCTTTTTAACCAAACAGTAGAATTTTCAACCAAAAAATATGAATTAAAAAAAATTATTTTCAACCAAATAGTACAATTTTAAAGCCAAAGAAACGAATTTCTAACAAAAAAGGTAATTTTCAACGAAATAGTTAAATTTCCAAATCAAAAAGGGGAATTTTTTACAAGAAAATTGAATTTGCAACCAAAAAATTCTAATTATCAACAAAAAATATCATTTTTAACCAAATAGTTAAAAAAGGCAATTTTTCTACTAAACAATGGAATTTTTAACAAAAAAGATCCTTTCTAACCAAACAGAATTTTAAACCAAATTTTTGAATTTCGAAGCTAAAAACACGAATTTTCTATAAAACAGTTGAAGTTTCAACCAAAACATATAAATTTTAAAAAAAATTATTTTCAACCAAATAGTACAATTTGAAAGCCAAAGAGACGAATTTTTAACAAAAAAGTTCATTTTAAACCAAATAGTTGAATTTCCAAATCAAAAAGGTGAATTTTTTACAAGAAAATTGAAGTTTCAAGGAGAAAGTTTTAATTATAAACAAAAAATTTTATTTTTAACCAAACATTAAAATTTTCAACCAAGAAAGATTTTTCAATCAAAAAAGAAGAAAAATTTCACTAAACTGTTGAATTTTCAAAACAAAAAGACAATTTTTCTACAAAACAATGGAATTTTTAACAAAAAAATCCTTTTTAACCAAACAGAATTTGCAAGCAAACAGTTGAATTTTGATGCCAAAAACACAAATTTTCGAGAAAAAAATTTAAGTTTCAACCCAAAAATATGAATTTTTAACAAAAAAGTTCATTTTCAACCAAATAGTTGAATTATCAAGCCAAAAAGATTATTTTTTAACAAAAAATTTAGCCAGGAAGATTAATTTTTAGCAAAAAAGACGAATTTTCAATAAAATACATAAATTTTCAACCAAGAATTTTAATACTTAACTTAAAGGGATCAATTTTTAAATAAAAATGGAAAAGTTACATTTTCAGTGAAAAAAAATTAATTTTCATTCAAAAAAAAATAAAATAAAATAAACAAGTTTTCAAACATAATAGTTTAATTTTCAACCAAAGAGATGAATCTTCAAAGAAAAAAATTAATTTTTAACAAAGTAGTTCAACTTTCAACCTGGTACTTAAATTTTGAACGAAAAAAGTTTTTAATTCAAAATCAAAAAACAGTTTAATTCAATCAAAAAAATGAAAATTTAACAAAATAGTTGAATCCTTGACCAAAAAATATTAATTTTCAACCAAAGAGTTGTATTTTTAACCAGAAGAGTTCAAATGAGAAGGAAAAAGATCTCCACCAAATTGTGGAATTTTGAAGCGAAGTAGGAAAATTTTCTACGAAACAGTTCAATTTCCAACCAAAATGTATGAATTTTCAAAAAAAAAGAATTTTTACAAAATAGTTGAATATTCCACAAAAAATGTGTTTTTTTTTACAAAATAGTAGAAGTTCCAACTAAATAATGAAATTTTCAACCAAACGAAATGAATTCTAAACCAAAAATATAATAGAAGACCTTTTAATTAAAAATAATTAACTTTAAAAAAAAAAAATATTTTTTAATCCATAAGGACGAATTTGTTTATTAAAAATTAAACTAGTCAAGCCTTTAGTAGAAGAAAATAGACTAAAATTTTTTTCTTTTTCTTTTTCAGGCAATTCATACTAGTGTTAAAATTGAGAAGAGGATCGAGTTTTGGGTGGACAGAAGTCGAAGCGACCACCGTGTGAAGTCGATGATTTATAGGAAATGGAGCTTGCCGAGTCTTGGCAGGCAGGCGTGAAATGAAGCCTCGAGTTTTTAGGGAGAAAACACTATTTTTTTTATTTGTACACGCCTATTCGGTGACACAGTAGTCCGACTATTTTATGGAGTAACCTGAGACCACGTGATAAACACGGACCAAGAGGATGAAGATCAGAGGGTTCCTTCTAAGTACCGACTCCAGTGGAAATTCACCTCGGGATCAAAGATTGATGGACATTTTTTTATTACTTTTCCCAAAAGAAAAGAGATTTTAAAGAACCAAGAGAAACTGTTCTCACCAATATTAACACCTACAAGTGAAATTTTATTACTTTTCATAGAAGCTCTTAAATCTTCCCCTAAAAAAAAATTCCCTTTTCTACAGAGACTATGTCATTTCTCATACTACACACTCTTTCCTCTATTTATCTCCATTTTTTGATAATTCCTATATTTTTCCTGCTTTCAAAAAAAAAAACTTCAGCACTTTCAAATACTAAAAAAAGATTAGAAAAAAATTCAAAAAATTTTAGTAGTAGACTCGAGCTATGGTCAGGAGTAGATAGTAAATCACATGGTAGTCAAGAGGTCAGTCTGATTATGAATGAGAGAGAAACAGCATGTCAAGTGGCATAAATTTGTATCTCTTAGATTTTTGTCGGTTAGTTTCAGGCGCCGAATGGAAACTGGGTGCATGGATGGTGCATTTTTTCATAGAGGAGTGAATGATCTTAAGGAAAGAGAATTACAAAAAACTATGCGCGTAAGTAAGCTAGATATTTTATGTGTACCTGAGACAAAGAGAAAGGGATGCGACATTAGAGTAATGGAGAATCGGGTGTTAGAGAACGGACTCGAACTATGGTCAGAAATAGATAGTGAATCACATGGTAGTCAAGGGATCAGTCTGATTATGAATTAGAGAGAAAAGGAGCATGTAAAGGGGCATTTTGTATCTCCGAGATTTGTGTGGGTTAGTTGCAGGCGCTGAATGGAGACTGGGTGCATGAAATGCTAGAGGAGTGAATGATCTCAAGAAGAAAAAATCAAAAAAATCTACACCGTCCCCCTTCCTCGCCGAGTGAGTCACGCTTACCCCGAAAGAAAAATGGCTTAATGATATGATAATTGTTATAATAATATGTGCGTATGGAAGCTAGATATTTTATGTGTACCTGAAAAAACAGGAATGTGACATAAGAGTAACAGAAAATAGGGAGTCAAAGAATGGACTCAAACTATGGTCAGGAGTAGACAGTGAATTCCATGGTAGTCAAGGGGTCGGTCTGATTATGAATGAGAGAGCAAGAAAGCATTTCAAAAGGCATGGATTTGTATCTCCCAGATTGTTGTGGGTTAGAATAAAAGTGAGAATCAGATGATTATTTATCATAGATTATGTATAATTGCTTATCATTTTATTGTAGAAAAGATATCTCTCTTAGCTACGAATTAACTGTAGTCCAGAAGCGGCGGAGCCCTAGGGCCCTCTGAAATCGAATGATTACATTCTTCGGATCGTTTGAACTTTTTTTTAAATCTACCTTGTGAAATTTCTACTTTGTAAAATCTTTTGAATCTATCCGAAATCTATCCGGAATATTTTCGAAGTATTTTAAATACTTCTGACACATTTGGTATTATTTGTGACATTATTGAAATCTGTGGGAAATCATTGAAATCTTTGTGCAATTTTTAAATCTGTCTAAAATCTTTGGGAAATCATTGAAATCTGTATCAAATCTTCTTAATCTATCTGAAATCTTTGCGTTCCCTTTAAAATCTTTGTGAAATTTTTGTGAAATAACTTAAATCTTTGTGCACTCTTTGAAATCTATCTGAAATCTTGACGAAATATTTGAAATCTTTGTGAAATCATTGAAATTTTTGGGAAATCATTGAAATCTTTCTGAAAACTTTGGAAGTCTTTTCGAAATATTTGAAATAATTGATAATGTGTGTAAAATATTTGATAGTATTTTTGAAATTAACGCAATCCTTGGGAAACCATTGAAATCTTTGTGCACTCTTTGAAATCTATCTCAAATTTTCGTGAAATAATTGAAATCTTTGTGTCATCTTTGAAATCAATCCGAAATCTTTGCGCAACCTTTAAAATCTTTGTGAAATTTTTGTGAAATAATTGAAATTTTTTGCACCCTTTGAAATCTATCTGAA
>CAKNYM010052841.1:243757-274258 GCA_932195095.1 Andricus curvator
TTTTATTGAAGAGTAGGGAAGCTATGGCAATGCATACTATTTGAAAACACGGTTTTTCATAGTAAAACTTTTTTCATTAACATAATTCAAAGTTGATTTAAGAACAGAAAAGATGCGTTGATTCGAGACAAATCGATTGACCTATAACATTGAAGCATTTTATTGAAGAGTAACGAAGCTATCGTAATTTATACTATTTGAAAACACGGTTTTTTATAATAAAACTTTTTTCTTTAACATAATTCAAGTTGATGCAAGAATATAAAAAATTCCTTGGTTCGAGACGAATCGATTGACCTACAATATTAACACATTTTATTGAACAGTAGTGATGTTATAGTATTTTATATATTTTTGAAATCGATTTTTATAGCAAAAATTTTCTCCTTCTCATAACTTGAAATTGATGCGAGAATAGAAAAGTTGTGTTGATTCAAGACGAATCGATTGACCTATATCATTGATACATTTTATTGAAGAGTAGGGAAGCTATGGCAATGCATACCATTTGAAAACACGGTTTTTTATAGTAAAACTTTTTTCATTAACATAATTGAAAGTTGATTTAAGAACAGAAAAGATGCGTTGATTCGAGACAAATCGATTGACCTATAACATTGAAGCATTTTATTGAAGAGTAACGAAGCTATCGTAATTTATACTATTTGAAAATACGGTTTTTTATAATAAAACTTTTTTCTTTAACATAATTCAAGTTGATGCAAGAATATAAAAAATTCCTTGGTTCAAGACGAATCGATTGACCTACAATATTAATACATTTTATTAAAGAGTAGGAAAATTATAGTAATTTATATATTTTTGTAATCGATTTTTATAGTAAAAATTTTCTCCTTCTCATAATTTAAAATTGATGCGAGAATAGAAAAGTTGTGTTGATTCAAGACGAATCGATTGACCTATATCATTGATACATTTTATTGAAGAGTAAGGAAGCTATGGCAATGCATATTATTTGAAAACACGGTTTTTTATAGTAAACCTTTTTTCATTAACATACTTCAAAGTTGATTTAAAAACAGAAAAGATGTGTTGATTCGAGACAAATCGATTGACCCATAACATTGAAGCATTTTATTGAAGAGTAACGAAGCTATCGTAATGTATACTATTTGAAAATACGGTTTTTTATAATAAACCTTTTTTCTTTAACATAATTCAAGTTGATGCAGGAATATAAAAAATTCCTTGGTTCGAGACGAATCGATTGACCTACAATATTAACACATTTTATTGAACAGTAGTGATGTTATGGTATTTTATATATTTTTGAAATCGATTTTTATAGTAAAAATTTTCTTATAATCATAATTTAAAGTTGATGCGAGAATAGAAAAGTTGTGTTAATTCAAGACGAATCGATTGACTTATAATTTTGATCCATTTTATTGAAGAGTAAGGAAGCTATGGTAATGCATACAATTTTAAAATGCGGTTTTTTTATAGTAAAACTTTTTTCTTCAACATAATTCAAAGTTGATGCAAGAACGGAAAAGATTCATTGATTGGACGCAAATCATTGATCTATAATATTAATATATTTTATTGAAGATTAAGGAAGTTATGCTCATTTATAATATTTGAATCATCTGTTTCGAACAGAGAAACTTTTTTGTTTGACATAATTCAAAGTTGATGCAAGAATATAAAAGATTCCTTGGTTCGAGGCGAATCGATTCACCTACAATATTAACGTATTTTATTAAACAGTAGGGAAGTTATGGTAATGTATATTTTTTTAAAATTGATTTTTATAGTAAAAATTTTTTCATTCTCATAATTTAAAGTTGATGCGAGAATAAAAAAGTTGTGTTGATTCAAGACGAATCGATTGAAGTATAACATTGATACATTTTATTGAAGAGTAAGGAAGCTATAGTAATGCATACTATGCGAAAACGCGATTTTTCGTCGTAAAATTTTTTTTACTAACATAATTCAAAATTGATGCAAGAATATAAAAGATTCCTTGATCCGAGGCAAATCGATTGATCTATAATATTACTAAACTTTATTGAAGATTAAGGAGTTTATACTCATTTATAATATTTGAATCATCTGTATCCAACAGAAAAACTTTTTTTACTGACATAATTCAAAGTTGATGCATGAACAGAAAAATTTTTGGAACGAAAATTTTTAAATAAAATAATTCTGACCATTTTTGTCCTTCTTCCTTCTCCAGCTCGAGAAATTATCATTTCAAATACAAAATTTGATTTGTCTGATTTGTCTTTGTATTCAAAAATTTTTTTGTATTATTTTGTAATTTTGTATTTTTTGTAAATTTCTATTTTTAAAGTGATCAAAATGAAGACTTTGATTTGTCTATTATTGAAAAAAATAACTAATGCTTCCTCTATTAGGAAGCAAATACATTTGCTAACGGGAAGCAAAGTGCTCGTGAAATACACTGTTAAAAATGTTTGCAATTTTAATATACATTTAATATACATTTGTATATTAAATCTAAAATATAGGTATACGAAATTGCCATTAAGAGACTATTTTATTAAATTTCATATACCGCATATTGATAATTTATCAGAAAAGTTAGATATTTGCACTTTACACAATTTAAAAACAATTTTGACAGCAATTTTCAATTATAAATAATCAAACCGTGGGTGCGTGGTGAGCCCACACTTGTAGTTATTTTACTACAAGAAACTATCCACCTAGAAACACTACCCGAATCGGGTAGTGTCACGCTTACCCCTAGAGGCTCGCCGAAAGGGAAATAGTTTAATGGTATAAACATAATATTTTCTCCTAGATAAATATAAATGACACTGGTTTTTAAGAGAAACGTTCAATTAAACAAATAATTAAGAAACCTAACCTCCAAGCACCTGTACTCACGTTAAAATTCTAACATTCACAGCGAATTTTAGAAAAAATTCCACCCGTACGTTGCACTTTAATTGTAAAAAGGAATTAAGTCGACGAATTCAAGCTTATTCCTTTATTTTTAATATTTGACAGGATCTGAAGGCATCCAAGAACTTGTTGTTTTCACGCACTCTGTTTTACCGACTTTAATATACATGTATATTAATTTTACAACATGATGGTATATTAAAATTAATGTACGGTATATGCAAATGACTTTACTCACATGTATATTAAATTTCCATCAGATTTTTTTAACAGTGTAAGCTTTTTTATGGAAACACTCGAGATCGAATTCACAGCTAGTTTTTGTTAAATGTTGTACATTTGTTTTACAAAAAAAAGTAACTGTTTTAACAAAAAATTACAGTTGCAAAAATGCTGTACTTTCTTGTAAAATGTTTTTCCATCAGGTTATGCCCCTGCAGATACTTTTGTGTGGTAATATCCTGATCTTAATGAATAGCCCTTGATATCATCGTACCCACAAATTGTGGTTTTTGACCAAACGGTACATATAAAATTTCCAAAGAATTGCTATCTGCAAAGCAAATACAAAAAAATCAGAAAAATCTGCACCGCCCAGAATGTAGCGAGGCGAGGGTAGATATTTGTTTCATTGCATCTGTCATCACGCCCTTAAGCGATTTTTTATGTATGTGTGTCAAAAACTGAGTAGTATGTGACAATGACCATGAGCCCACTTAGGCTTGTATTGCACGTGTAGCGAAGTCACATGCGAAACGATGGTGGAGAGAGACGAGCGAGCCGAATGCGAGGGCTGTCTCACTTTCAGCTACTGAGGGGGGCTAAATGTAAGGCTAAATGTTTTATTACTTAATCATAACCCTATGTATGAATGGGGGAGGTCAGGGGGACCTGAAAACCCCTGCCTTGCTGAAATCGAAAACAATTCTCATTTGTCATCTCAATTTATTCATACGAATGTCATTTTTATTGTGCAGGATTTATCAGGACTAAATCGTGAAAAAAAGATACACCTGATTAATGAAATAATGTTTTCAAATTGTTAATAACTTTAAAAATAATTATTGCATAATTTTTGGAAAACACCGTTAACTGCAAAGATTGGCGAGTTGTGATTTGAGAGAGAGCCGTAACTGACCGTTAACTGCAGGCGTAAATCAGATACGACTAAATACGTGACGTCAAAATTCGAGAAAACGCCGTAACGGGCAGTTACGGACCTTACCAAAATTATTGGACGGCGATTTCGAGCCTTCGTGATTTCGGAGAGGTCCGTAACAGCGTTCTCCAGAATCATCGAACCCCGAGAAAAAAGGCTTCTGATTCGAGAAACGCCGTAACTGCACTTATCATTAGTTATTATATTCTTTTTCCGTGAACGGCGTTCTCTCAAATCACGGCAGGCCTATTTCTGAGGTCCGTAATTCGAAGCGAACCGTAACTGCCCGTTACGGCGTTTTCTCGAATTTCTCGTCTTTTGGGGTTAAAAATTCAACTCTTTTCGTATAATATTAACCTTTTGTTTAAAATTCATATTTTGTTGCTCATAAGTCAACTGAAATCTTTTTTGGATGAAAAATATTTTTTCTGAAAATTTGTCTCTTCAATTTAAAAGTTCATCTTTTTTTAGTAGTAATATTGCATCTTTCTTGGACAAAAATTGGATAAAAAAAATTTTTTTTTTATAATTGAAAATTCATTTTTTTCAGAGAAACTT
This sequence comes from Andricus curvator, assembly GCA_932195095.1. Classification (NCBI taxonomy): domain Eukaryota; kingdom Metazoa; phylum Arthropoda; class Insecta; order Hymenoptera; family Cynipidae; genus Andricus; species Andricus curvator. The sequence goes on from CAKNYM010052841.1 coordinate 248,376, forward strand.
CATCTTTCTTGGATGAAATGCAACTGTTTGTTTGAAAATATAACTATTTCGTAGAAAATTTACTTTTTGTTTAAAATTTACATTTTGGTGTTAAAAAATGAACTGAAAGCTTTTCTGGATGAAAGTTCAAGTTTAAAAAAAAATTATCCTTTTTTTTTATTAAAAATTCATCTGTTCTAGTACCATCTTTCTTGGATAAAAATTCAACTGTTTGGTTTAAAATTCAACAATTTTGTGGAAAAGTCTTACTTTTTGCTTGAAAATGCTGCTGTTTTGCTGAAAATTTAACTATTTTGTGGAAAATGTACTTTTTGGTTAAATTTAAAATTTTGGTGTTGAAAAGAGAACTGAAATCTTTTCTGGATGAAAATTCAACTATTTAATTTTTTTTTCAATTTAAAAATTCATTGTTTTTAAAAGAAATTTCATCTTTTTTTTAATGAAATGCAACTGTTTGGTTGAAAATATAACTATTCCGTAGAAAATTTACTTTTTATTAAAATTTATATTTTGGTGTTAAAAAATGAACTGAAAGCTTTTCTGGATGAAAGTTCAACTTAAATTTTTTTTTTTTTTTATTAAGAGTGATTTAGAGAATTCAACTATTTCGTTAAAAATTCTTCACTTCTGGTTGAAAAAATTCGTCTGTTTGGATGAAAAATTCAATTTTGTTCGTAGAAACTTATTTTTTGTTAAAAAATTCATATTTTGATTTTGAAAAGTCAACTTGAATCTTTTCTTGATAAATATTCAACTATTTTTTTTAATTTGTTTTCTTTTTAAATACAAATTCGTCTGTTTTAAAAGAAATTTCATCTTTTTTTGATGAAAATGCAACTATTGTGTAGAGAATTCAACAATTTTGTTAAAAAATCATTCTTTTTGGGTAAAAATTCGTCTTTTTCGATTGAAAATTCAATTTTTTTTGCAGAAATTTATTTTTCGGGTGAAAATTCATATTTCGATCGCGAAAAGTCTACTAAAATCTTTTTTAACAGAAAATTCAGCTATTTTTTTAAATTTTATCTTTTCGATTGATAAATTCACCCGCTTTGGTAGAAATTTCTTTTTTTTTTGTATGAAAATGCAACTTTTTGGTTAAAAATTATTCTCCTCTACTTGAGTGTTCAACTATTTTGTTTAAAAGATTTGGTTGAATCAATTTGTTAAGAAATCATTTTTTTTTTTGAAGAGTTATATTTTTAGTTGAAAATTCATCTCTTTGGTTGAAAGTTGAACTATTTTGTTGAAAATTAATTTTTTTAAATTGAAAATTTAACTACTTGGGTAAAAGTTAAACTACATTGTTAAACATTTATTTTTTTAATGAAGGCTTATGTGCTTAGTTGAAAATTTAACTGTTTAGTGGAAAAGTCTTTTTTTTTTTGTTTAAAATTAACCTTTCCATTTTTTCATGATTGATCTTTTTCAGTTGAAAATTCTCCTTTTTTGGTAAAAAAAAAAGAATTTTCTGGGTTTAAGATTTCATTTTTGTTGGGTAAAAATGCATCAGTTTTGTGGAAAAATAATTTTTTGTAGAAGTCATATTTTTTATTTGTAAATTCAATTTTTGTAGAGAAAATTCATCTTTTGGCTTGAAGGTTCAACAATTTAGGTAAAATTTTCTTTCTTTAGTGAAAAATCTTTATTTCTTGAAAATTCGTCTTTTTGGTTTTAAAACACTTTTTTTTATATATACATTTCATCTTTTTTGATTGAAATATAAACTATGACACTGTTTGTTGGGAATTTATCTTTTCAGGTTGAAAATTCAACAATTATGTTAAAAATTTAATTATTTTAATGAAAATTCGAGTATTTTCTTGAAAAGCCATCTTTTATAGTAGAAAATACATTCTTTTGTTTAAAATAGATGAATAAATTTGTATCTGAAATACTTTTTTATTCCAAAAGCGAATACAACCCACAAATTTCACTCTAAATTTGAATCAGTCAAAAGTGACTGATTCGCTGTCAATTTTGACTGATTAAAAATAATGCGGAATTGAAGAGTGACAAACGAGTTAAAATTTTTCACTTTCAATCATTTGATCAGTAACTTTCACTAATTACAGCAGTTGTTTTGGATGATCTAGCCAGGAACTTTTAATAATTCAATCAGTCATTTTAAATTATCTAAATTGTAACTAACGATTAAATTATTTATTTTAAATGGCCTGACCAGTATCTTTCATTAATTAAATCAGTAATTTTTACTGATCTAATCTGTAATCTTCAATGTGTAAATCAGTCATTTATGATTAATTTTAATGAGTTACTAAAATTTTGTTATAGCAAAAAAAGCAGTCACTTCAAGTTACTGTTCGATTCAGTCAGCAATATCGAATGATTAATCTGTTGAAATAACTTTTTTAGTGAAAATGAATGATTTTTCAGTCAAAGGATGCTTGATCAATTCAGTGAAATCTCTCTGCTGTTTGTATTAGTGAAAATTCACTTATAATCACTGAATAGTTACTGAAATTTCAGTAGTTTTTCAATGATTTCTTAGTAAAAAAATTACTGACGTATCAGTAACTTTGTTTACTGAAACCCCAGTGAAATGTGACTGAAATTTTAGTGAATAATCAATTATCATCAGTGGAATTTCACTGATTCGAATTCAGAGAACAAACTGATACTTCAACTAAAATCAGCTTAACTAAAATGAAGAATATTCAACCAAAAAAATTAATTTTTAACCATCTTGTGCAACTTTATTAATTCGCAGAGAAAAATGTAATAGTTGACATATCAACCAAGACAAATTTTGCGCTTAATAAAAAAAATTGATTCAACAAAATACATAAATTTTTAACTAATAATTGAAAATTTCAACTAAAAAAAAAAGTTTTTATAACCAAATCTGCAATAGTTAAATTTTCAACCAATGAAATGAATTTTTAACCAAAAAGATGAATTTTCTGCCAGAAAAGAATATTTTCTACCAAGAAATTTTACCAAGAAAGACGAATTCTCAACAAAATAGACATGTTTTCAACAAAATAGTTAAATTTTCAACTAAAAAAAAGAAAGTTTTTCAACGCAAAATGGAATAGTTAAATTTTTAACAAAAAATAAAGTTTTTCAACCAAAAATGGAATAGTTACATTTTCGAAAACAGAAATGAATTTTCAACCAAAAAGACGAATTTTTCACCAAATTCATGAATTTTTGACCAAATAGTGAAATTTTCAACAACAAGGAAAATCTGTAAGCAAAAATAGAACAGTTAAATTATCAGTAGAAAATAATTAATTCTAAACCAAAAAAAAAAAACAATTTTTTTTGAAAATATTCAAATTTCCAAACAATGAAATGAATTTCTCAGCAGTGATTTTTGATAGTCCTCGCGCTAGTCGTACTGACAATTTTCGATGAAACAATTGAATTTTCAACCTAAAATGGAATAGTTACATTTTCAGGTAAAAATATTTATTTGAAACCAAAATAAAAACAAATTAAAAAAAAATAGTTTAATTTTCAACCAATTAAATAAATTTTTTAATAAATGCAAATTTTAAATAAAAATTTAATTTTCAACTTAAATAGTTTAATTTTCAACGAAAGAGTTGCATTTTTGACCATAAAATATGAAATTTTTACAAAAAGATATGAGTTTTGAAACCAAAAGGACGAATATTTAACACAATAGTTGAATTTTCAACCGAAACTAATTTGTTAGTCAAGAAAAATGACCTCAACCAAACAATACCATTGTTAAATAGAAAAGATGAATTATTAACCAAACATTTAAAAGTAGAAACGACAAAATTGTACGTTTATATCACTAAATACTTTTTTTTATAAACACAATTCATTTTCTAAAACTAACTGCATTAATATTCCAAGTTTTTTTAATTAGGACAGATTATATTTCATCGGCAGGGTAGGAGCCATCATTGTGAATAATATTCTCTTCACTTAATTGGTAAAATGTTGCGTTTTTTTCTGAAATTTTCCACTGTTTGTCTATTTTTCATTAGGCGTGACTTAATAATTAATTATATTTGGCAAAAATGATTGCTTAAATAATTTATTATCATTGTTAATAATATTCTCTTCGCTTAGTTGGTAGAATATTGCGTTTTTTTCTGAAATTTTCCACTGTTTGTCTATTTTTCATTAGGCGTGACTTAATAATTAATTATATTTGGGAAAAATGATTGTTTAAACAATTTATTATCATTGTTAATAATATTCTTATCGCTTAATTGGTAGAATATTGCGTTTTTTCTGAAATTTTCAACTGTTTGTCTATTTTTCATTAGGCGTGACTTAATAATTAATTATATTTGGCATAAATAATTGTTTAAACAATTTATTATCATTGTCAATAATATTCTCTTTTCTTAATTGGTAGAATGTTGCGTTTTTTTCTGAAAATTTCAACTGTTTGTCTATTTTTCATTAGGCGTAACTTAATAATTAATTATATTTGGGAATAATGATTGTTCAAACAATTTATTGTCATTGTTAATAATATTCACTTTGCTTCATTGGTAGAATGTTGCGGTTTTTTCTGAAATTTTTAACTGTTTGTCTATTTTTCATTAGTTCAAACAAATTATTATAGTTTATGACTATCTTCATCTATATCAATGCCTGATAGTTGCGGTTTTTCGGCAATTTGTACCTTTCTGTCCTTTTTTCACTTAGTGAGGTAATAATTAATTAAATTTAACAACAAATTTGTTTAAACAATTCTTTTTGCTAAATCTAATTAGTTATTAAGTCACGCCTAATGAAAAATAGACAAACAGTTGCGAAGAGAATATTATTAACAATAATAATAAATTGTTTAAACAATTATTTTGTTAACTTGAATTCATTATTACTTCACTCCAATTAAAAATTGGACAAAAAGCCAGAAATTTCAGAAAAAACCGCATCTTTCTAGCATTATTCAAATATAATATTATTAATAGTAATAACAAATTGTTTAAACAATTAATTTTCTTGACTCTAGTTAATCATTCAACTTATCTTAATTGACAATTTGACTAGAAGTGAATTTTTTTTCAAACTGCAATTTTGCAGCATTTTTCTAAGAGAATATTATTAACATTAATAATAAATTGTTTAAACAATCACTCCTGTCAACATTGATAAACTATGACTTTCCTTTAATTGAAAATTGGACAACAAGTGGGAAATTTTTGAAAAAACCGTGTCTTTCTAACTCCATTCTATGAGAAAACTGCTAAAAACAATAACTGTCGCAATTCCTGCGGAAAATGTGCGGTAAAACGCTAGCGGAAAATGTGCGGTAAAACGCTAACGGACAAAGTCAGTAATAAGGGGATTCTCAAAGAATGTGGTTTAAAGAAAACTCTGTTTGACAAGAGTGAAAAAAATTTGTTGAAATGGTTCAGATATGTTAAGAGAATGAAACACTGATGAAACAAGTATATTCAGTTCAAATAAATGGTAGCGTACCCAGAGGCAGACCAAGAAAATAATGGTAGGAATGTGAAAATGAGACCCTGAGTCGAAAATATATAAAAAGCCATAGAAACCCAAGAGCTTGTATGATAAAATGTGACTTTGTGAAACTCTTCATCTGAGGTGATTGCTAGATAGACTGATCAGCAACCTGGGTCGGAAAAGTGTTACAGAACGAACGTGCCATGGGGGGGGGGGGGGCGGATTAAGAGAAACACCTTACGTAATTTGTGGATGACCCCTTATGAAGTCATTATCGAAAAGTGTAAGAACTTGTCTATGGGATGGATTTAAGAGAAGGTTAGAGGGTTGAAATGACTCAATTAGCCGATGGACGAATTGCGCGTTTTACACGGGTCGCAAATAAATAGGTCCGATGAAGAGGGAAGGGAAGGGAGAACAGGCGAGAGATTCCGGGTGCATTGACGCGAGAACCACCATAACAAAAGGGATGAGGCATCCCCGTTCATTGTTGTGCAGAATACTGCACAGGCACAACAATATGCGTGTGTGTGTCAGCATTCATTTGTGTGCATGGTAAAGTACACTATATATAACTACATTAGGGGTCGCAACCTTTTCCCGTAGCACGCGCCAGCTGGCTCATTGTTAAATTACTGCCTCAACGATATCTGCCAACCACCGACGTAGGAGCTCCATTTCCGGTTCATATGATCCAGATTCTCAATTCTGTCTGATCGAAAGAATCAAAGAATATTGATTTCAACCGCTTTTCTTATTTTAGTCACAATATTTTTCAATAGCATAACCGGGAGGAAAGTTCCGACACACATCTGAAATTTATAGAACTTAGAGTTTGCGATCTTATCTTCAATTTAAGTCAAGAAAATTGAGAAAATCTTTATGGGTTCCCGAGTTATGACTAAAAATGTCCAAACAAAATGTTTGTGTAAATCTAATTAAATCTTTTGTTCAAATGAGGAACGAGCGACACTAAACATCACTGCTGACTTTGAAAGATGATAACTCAGTCGAAAATAATTTTAGATCTTTTTAAAAACATGGGTTAGAAAGCTGATGAAATTCCACGTTGAATGACCCCTAGCATATATAATTCTGACTTTTCAAAAAGGATATATCACATAAGAATTAAAACAAAATTTAGATTTTCTCGAATTATGTACCTCGACTTCAACTCGTTCTATGGCTCAGGAGAACTGTCGCAAAAATTTTAAATTTACAAGAAATAATCTTCGAAATCTTATCTTTAATTTAAGCCAAAATAACTTCAAAAATCATCACGGGTTGCAGAGTTATGAACAAAAATGTCTGAACGTGTCTGATCGAAATAATCAAAGAATATTGATTTCAACCGCTTTTCTAATTTTAGTCACAATATTTTTCAATGGCATAACCGGGAGGAAAGTTCCGACACACATCTGAAATTTATAGAACTTAGAGTTTGCGATCTTATCTTGAATTTAAGTCAAGAAAATTGAGAAAATCTTTATGGGTTCCCGAGTTATGACTGAAAATGTCCAAACAAAATTTTTGTGTATATCTAATTAAATCTTTTGTTGAAATGAGGAACGAGCGACACTAAACATCACTACTGACTTTGAAAGATGATAACTCTGTCGAAAATAAATATAGACCTTTTTAAAAAAAAGGGTTAGAAAGCTGATGAAATTCCACGTTGAATGACCCCTAGCAGATATAATTCTGACTTTTCAAAAAGGATATATCACATAAGAATTAAAACAAAATTTAGATTTTCTCGAATTATGTACCTCGACTTCAACTCGTTCTATGACTCAGGAGAACTGTGGCAAAAATTTTTAATTCACAAGAAATAATCTTCGAAACATAATCTTTAATTTAAGCCGAAATAAGTTCAAAAATCATCACGGGTTGCAGAGTTATGAACAAAAATTTCTAAAAAAGTCTGCTCGAAAGAATCAAAGAATATTGATTTCAACAGCTTTTCTTATTTTAGTCACAATATTTTTCAATAGCATAAACGGTAGGAAAGTTCCTACAACCATCTGAAATTTACAGAACTTAGTGTTTGAGATCTGATCTTTAATTTAAGTCAAGAAAATTGAGAAAATCTTCATGGGTTCCCGAGTTATGACTGAAAATGTCTAAACAAATTTTTCTTGTAAATCTAATTAAATCTTTTGTTGAAATGAGGAACGAGCGACACTAAACATCACTACTGACTTTGAAAGATGATAACTCAGTCGAAAATAATTTTAGATCTTTTTAAGAACATGGGTTAGAAAGCTGATGAAATTCCACGTTGAATGACCCCTAGCAGAGATAATTCTGACTTTTCAAAAAGGATATATCACATGAGAATTATAAAAAAATTTAGGTTTTCTCGAATTATGTACCTCGACTTCAACTCTTTCTATGGCTCAGGAGAACTGTCGCAAAAATGTTAAATTTACAAGAAATAATCTTCGAAATCTAATCTTCAATTTGAGCCAAAATAACTTAAAAAATCATCAAGGGTTCCAGAGTTATGAACAAAAATGTCTGAACGTGTCTGCGTCGAGTTGTAGTCGGCGATCACCGCTCTCTGATGGCTTGGACACATTTACTCATATCTCAGAAACCCGTCAAGATTTTTTAAATTTTATTGACTTGAATTAAAGGTAAGATTTTAAAGATTTTGCCCTATAAATTTCAGAATTTGGCTATAACTTTCAACTGATTTAATTACTGTTAACAATATTTTTCAATATCAAAAAAAAAAATGTTTAAAGTACTATTTTGTCCAGAGAAAAAAAAGCGTCGCTTAAATAATCTCTTTAATTAAGATTTTATTTGTATTATTTCTTGTCAAGCGATTATTGCAGATATTATAAATGTTTTATGTTAGTGCTTATTGCTGAAAATCAATATTTAAAAAAAATAATTTTAATATAAAATTATAAAATTTCCAGAAATAGGTATTTTAAATCACAAATAATTAGATTTGAAAGATTTAATCTTTTTCAATCAATTACGTTCTTTAGTTTTGTTAGCGTTTTATCCATTTTCCGTTTTTAAATGAAAATCATCAAATTATTGAACATTAATTTTTTTATTATAAATTAATAATTGTTATAAATTATTTACCTTAAAAAATATTTAATTTTAATGGTTCATAATTTTTCAACATTTTTAGATGACCAATATTTAATATTTTGAAACGAATCAGTAAAATTTAGAAAAGTTAAATTAATTATAATAAATAATTCTGTAAGTTTAAAAAAACCATCAATACTAGCAGTAGAATATTCTAATTTTCGATAGAATAATTTGTATGTTTTTATTTATTTATTCTTTTTAATAATATAATTTTATCGCCGGAAATTATCTACACAACTAGCGCGAACGGCACTAAAAATCACTGTTGACATTCAAACGTGATTATTCATTTAAAAAAAGCAAGAAACTTTTTCATAAAAGTGTGTGGAGAGCTTATGAAATTTCACGTCAAATGACCTTTTGAAGAGAATATACCACGTGTGAAGTTTCAGAAAAAAATTCAAGATTTTCTCGAATTTTGTATCTTGACTTTACCTCATGGCCTGACCTAGGGAAGTTGTATCAAAAATCTAAAAATTTCACAACACTTTCTTTAAAGTCTTATTTTTAATTTAAGCCATTATAAGTTGAAAAATCTTCAAGGGTCCCTGAGATATAACTAAAAATATCCAAGCGTCTCTGTGTCAAGTTTCAGTCGGCGATCACCGCTGTCCAGCGCGAGAGCGGTAATCGCCGACTGAAACTCGACGCAGACACGCTTGGACATTTTTGGTCATAACTTGAGAACCCGTGAAGATTTTTGAAAATTTGTGGGCTTCAATTAAAGATAGGATTTTGAAGATTACTATTTTAAAATTTCAGATTTTTTTCATAATTTTTCTAAAACATGGCATGAGTTTAAGTTGAGGTGAAAAAACTGAGAAATTCTTGGTGATCACCGCTCTCGCGGACGAGAGCGGTAATCGCCGACTAAAACTCGACGTACACACGCTTGAACATTTGTGGTCATAACTCAGAAACCCGAGAAGATTTTTGAAATGTTATGCTCTTAAATTAAAAATAAGATTTTAAAGATTAGCATCTGTAAATTTCATTTTTTTCTGTAACTTTTCTAAGACATAGAACGAGTTAAAGTTGAGGTAAAAAAAATGAGAACTTCTCGGCAATCACCGCTCTCGCGACCGACAGCGGTGATCGCCGACTAAAACTCGACGCAGACACGCTTGGACATTTTTGGTCATAACTTGAGAACCCGTGAAGATTTATCAGAGTTTGTGGGCTCAAATTGAAGATAGGATTCAAAAGATTATCATTTTAAATTTCAGATTTTTTTCACCATTTTCGTGAGACATAGCACAAGTTGAAGTTGAGGTAAAAAAAACTGAGAAATTCTCGGTGATCACCGCTCTCGCGGCCGACAGCGGTGATCGCCGACTAAAACTCGACGTAGACACGCTCAGATATTTTTGGTCATAACTCGGGAACCTGTGAAGTTTTTTTAGAGTTTCTGGGCTCAAATTAGAGATAAGATTTCAAAGATTACCATCTGTAAATTTCAGATTTTTTTCATAATTTTTCTAAGACATAGCACGAGTTTAAGTTGAAGTGAAAGAAATTGAGAAATTCTCGGTGATCACCGCTCTCCCGGTCGACAGCGGTGATCGCCGACTAAAACTCGACGTAGACACGCTTGGATATTTTTGGTCATAACTCGGGAACCCGTGAAGATTTTTTAGAGTTTCTGGGCTTAAATTAAAGATAGGACTTCAAAGACTGCTTGGTATAAATTTCAGACTTTTGCTACAACTATTTGAGGAGAAAAGGGCAAGTTTTTTAAAAATAGGGGAGAGAGGGGAAAGACAGGGGACTAGGGGAAAGAATGTGAACCCTGTGTCTATGTTTTTTTAATAATAGAAAATTGGATATAATTTGAATTCAAATTTGAAATAAAAACAAAATTGAGGAGAATAACAGGTAGCTCGAAAAATGTGGAAGGAGAATTGGAATTGGCGTGGTGTGTACGCCAATGGAGGGATCATCCTCTAATGTATTTACACGGGGGCAGACAGCATTGGGACGGGGTTTGTCATTGGGGTGAGATTTGTCACCCGAACTCTGGCAATGCGTGTCGTACAAGAATCACTTTTGTATCTCCATTGTCATCCAAGCCGAGAGATTAAGCTAATTTCACACATGTCCGCCCGCTTTGCCCCAATCGACATACGAAACTGGAAACCGGGTCCAATCGAACCTCATATTGGAAAAAGGATGCCCAATCATCGTGAGGGACATCTGCAATTTTTCCACTTCATACTTACATTTTCAGTTCAAGTTTTTTGTAGAAAATTCGCCTTTTTGTTTTAAAAATGAACTATTTTTTGTTAAAAACTTTTTTTTTGAAAATTCAAGTATTTGGTTGAAAATTCTACTATTTTGACGAAAAATTGAACTATTTAAAAAAATTAAATTATTCATTTAAAAAATTAACTACATAGTAGAAGTTTCACTTTTTTGTGTAAGATTCATGTATTTTTTTGAAAATTCGTCTCTTTGGGTAGAAATTTGATCTTCTTTTTTTAAAAATTCATCTTATTGGCTGTTTATTCAACCAATTCGTCTTTTTTTTTTAATTCAATTTAACTGGTAGAAAATTATTTTGTTTCGTTGAAACTTAATATTTTCATGTTAGAAATTGAACTATTTTGTAGAAAATTCCCCTTTTTGGCTTGAAAATTTCACAGTTTGGTTAAAATTTTTTTTCTTTCTTGACTGAAAAATCTTTCTTAGTTGAAAATTTATCTTTTTGATGTGAGAATTCATAATTTGTTGTTCAAAACGTTTTCAGTGTTTTTTTTGTTTTTTTTTTGAAAATTCAACTATCTGGTTGCAAGTTGAATTATTTCGTCAAAAATTCACTGTTTTGGTTGAAGATTCATCTCTTATTGAAAATTCAACTATTTTCATTGAAATTTTTTTTTTTCTCAAAAATTAATTTCTCGTTGAAAATGCATATTTTCGGGTTAATAGTTTAATATTTGGTATGAAATTTGACTTTTTGACTAAAAATTTCAACAGTTTGGTAGAAAATTCCATTGTTTGGTTAAAAATTAAACTTTTGTTGAAAATTCAACTGTTTTATAGAAAATTAGCCTTTTTGTTTTAAAAATGAACTATTTTGTGGAAAATTAGACTATTTGGTTAGAAATCAACTTTTTTGTTGAAACTTAATATTTTCATGTTAAAAATTGAACTATTTTGTAGAAAATTCGCCTTTTTGGATTGAAAATTTCACAGTTTGGTTGAAATTTTTTTTCTGTTTCGACTGAAAAATCTTTCTTAGTTGAAAATTTATCTTTTTCATGTGAGAATTCATAATTTGTTGTTCAAAACGTTTTCAGTGTTTTTTTGAAAATTCAACTATCTGGTTGCAAGTTGAATTATTTTGTTAAAAATTCACTGTTTTGGTTGAAGATTCATCTCTTATTGAAAATTCATCTTTTTTGTTTGAAATTTTTTTTTTTTCTTAAAAATTAATTTCTCCATGAAAATGCATATTTTTGGGTTAGTAGTTTAACGTTTGGTATGAAATTTGTCTTTTTGATTGAAAATTTCAACATTTTGGTAGAAAATTCCATTGTTTGGTTAAAAATTAAATTTTTTTTGAAAATTAAACTGTTTTATAGAAAATTCGTCTTTTTTGGCTTGAAAATTCAACTGTTAGGTTGAAAATTAACTTTTTTGTCCAAAATGTATATGTTAGGGTTAAATAATTCAATTATTTGGTTGAAAATTCATGAATTTTTATGAAAATTCGTCTTTTTTGGTTTATAATTAATTTATTGTTAGAAATTCATATTTTCGGGTTAAAAATTCAATGTTTTGTAAAAAATTCGTCTCTGACTTGAATTTTCAACAGTTTGGTAGAAAATTCCACTGTTTAGTTAAGAATAAATTATTGTTCAAAATTCAACAGCTTTGTACAAAATTTTTTTCTTTTTTCATGTATTTATTGTTAAAAATTAATATTTTTGAGGTAAAAATTCGACTATTTTGTAAAAGATTCGTTTTTTTGACTTGAATTTTCAACAGATTGGTAGAAAATTCCACTGTTTTGTTAAAAACGAATTTTTTTTAGAAAATTCGTCTTTTTGGCTTGAAAATTGAACTATTTTGTTGAAAATTCAACTTTTTTGTAGAAAATGCTATTCTTTAGGCTTGAAAATTCAACAGTTAGTTGGAAATTCAACTGCTTGGTTTAAAACGTAATTTTGTTCTAAAATTCATATTTTTGGATTAAAAATTCAACAGTTTTCCAGAAAATTCAACAATTTGGTGGATTTTTTTTTCTGAACTGAAAAATCTTGGTTGAAAATTCAACTTTTTGGTTCAAAATTAATTGCTTGATTGAAAATTCAATTTTTTTCTAGAAAATTGTCTTTTTATTGTAAAAATTCAACTATTTGTTTGAAAACGTACATTTTTGTTAAAAATTAATATTTTTCTGTAAAAATTCGACTCTTTTCTAAAAAAGCCTTTTTTTGTTTGTTTTAAATTCCACTATTTTCGTAAGAAATTCCACTACTGAGTTGAACATTAATTTATTGTTGAAAATTAATATTTTTAGGACAAAAGTCGTCTTTATGGCTTGAAAATTCAACTATTGAGTTGAAATCAAACTTTTCATTGAAAATGTATATTTTTGGATTAAAAATTCAACTGTTCTGTAAAAATTTGGCTTTTACCAATTCAAATGTAGAGAGTAGACTTTTCTCGAAATTTGTTGTTAAAAACTTTTTTTTTTAATTCAACTATTTGATTGAAAAGTTTAGTATTTTGATGGAAAAGTGAACTATTTAAAAAAATTAAATTATTTATTTTAAAAATTGACTACATAGTAGAAGTTTAATTTTTTTTTTTTGTAAAATTCATGTGTTTTTTTGAAAATTCCTCTTTTTGGGTAGAAAATTGATCTTTTTTAAAAATTCATCTTATTGGCTGTTTATTCAAACATTTTTTTAAAAATTCGTCCTTTTTGGATCAATTCAAAATTAATTTTCAAACTGAAAATGTAACTACCTTATTTTTGTTCGAAAACTTTTTTTTTTAATTCAGCTATTTGGTTGAAAATTCAATTATTTTGGTAGACAATTCTACTATTTGCTGTTGGGTGGAAAATACAACTGTTTTGTATCAAATTCACGTATTTTGTTGAAAATTTGTCTTTTTTTCTAAATTCAATTTAACTGGTAGAAAATTCGTTTTTTTCGTTGAAAATTAATTTTCAGTTAAAAAAATTAATTTTCAACGAGAAAAACTAATTTTCTACAAGTTAAATTGAATTTTTAAAAAAGAAGAATTAAAAAAAGACATGATAGTTGAATTTTCAAGCCGTAAAGACGACTTTTGCCCTAAAAATATTAATTTTCAACAATAAATTAATTTTTAACTGAGTAGTGGAATTTTCTACCAAATAGTGGAATTTTTCCAGCAAAAATACAATTTTCTAGAAAACAATTGAATTTTCAATAAAGAAATTAATTTTCAACCAAGTTTTTTCAGTGAAGAAAAAAAAAATTCCACAAAATTGTTCAATTTTCAAGCCTAAAAGACGAACTTTTTAGAAAATAATTGAAATTTTAACCCGGAAATATAAATTTTAAAACAAAATTACATTTCAAACTAAACAGTTGAATTTTCAACTAACTAGTTGAACTTTCTAAAAAAACTGTTGAATTTTTAAGCCTAAAGACGCATTTTCTAAAAAACAGTTGAATTTTCTACCAAATTGTTGAACATTCAAGTAAAAAAGAAAAATCTTTTACAAAATAGTTGAATTTTTAACCCAAAAATATGAATTTTTAACAATAAATTAATTTTCAACCAAGGAAGACGAATTTTCGACAAAAAATACATAAATTTTCAACCAAATAGTTGAAATTTGAAAAAAGAAATTTTTGTTGTACAAAAAAATTGATTTTTTAACAATAATTTATTCTTAACCAAACAGTAGAATTTTTTACCAAACTGTTGAAATTTCGAATAAAAAAAAAAACAATCTTCTACAAAAAAGTTGAATTTTTTAGGGGAAAATATGAATTTCCAACAACAGAAAAATTTTCACCAAAAAAAAATGAATATTCAATAAAATACATGAATATTCAATCAAATCGTTGAATTTTTAAGCCAAAGAGACGAATTTAATTTTATGCAATTTTTAACCAAACAATGGAATTTCCCACCAAACTGTTGAAAATTCAAGTCAAAGAGACGAATTTTCTACAAAACTTTGAATTTTTAATCCGAAAATATTAATTTTTAACAAAAAATTAATTATAAACTAAAAAAGACGAATTTTCATAAAAATTCATGAATTTTCAACCAAATAATTGAATTTTTCAACCCTAAAATATACATTTTTGACAAAAAAGTTAATTTTCAACCAAACAGTTTAATTTTTAAGCCAAAAAAACGAATTTTCTACAAAAGAGTTGAATTTTCAACAAAAATTTAATTTTTAAACAAACCAAAAGAAACTAATTTTCAACCTAAAAAAAATTGTTTAACCCTAAAAAATACATTTTTGACAAAAAAGTTAATTTTCAACCAGTTTAATTTTTAAGCCAAAAAGAAAAATTTTCTACAAAACAGTTGAATTTTCAACAAAAATTTAATTTTTAACCAATCAATGGAATTTTTGACCAAACTGTTGAAATTTTAAGTCAAAAAGACAAATTTCATACCAAATATTAAATTATAAACCCGAAAATATGCATTTTCAAAAAAAAATAAAATAAAATAAACAAAAGAATTAAATTTTCAATTAGAGATGAATCTTCAACCAAAACAATGAATTTTCAACAAAATAATTCAACTTGCAACCAGATAGTTGAATTTTCGAAAAAAAAAATTAATTTAAAAAAAAAAACAGTTGAATTCGAAGAAAAAGGGCGAATTTTGAGGAAAATAGTTGAATCTTCAACCAAAACAGATTAATTTTCAAGGAAAGACTGCAAACATTTTGAACAAAAAATGATGAATTCTTAAATCTAAAAGACAAATTTTCAACGAAGATAGATTTTTCAGTCGAGACAGAAAAAAAATTTCAACCAAACTGTGAAATTTTCAAGCCAAAAAGGCGAATTTTCTACAAAATAGTACATTTTTAAAACAAAAAAGACGAATTTTCTACAAAAAACTTGAATTTTCCACAAAAAGTTTATTGCTAAACAAACAGTTGAATTGTCAACAAAATAGTTGATTTTGCCAAAAAAAAAAAAAACGAATTTTGTACAAAACAGTTAAATTTTTAACCCGAAAATATGAATTTTCAATTAAACATAAACAATTATTTATAAAAATTCAACAATTTTTTAAAAATTGGTAAGTTTTAAAATTTTTTCATTAAAAAGAATATTTATTATTTCAAGTGGCATCATCAGTAATATTATTTTTATTTTTAAATTATTTTTTTTTTATTATTTTAAATTATTATATTATTTTTACTTGTCAAATTTTCAACCTTTGTAGAGAACTTACATATCGTTGCAATCGGAAAAATTCGTGGATGCCAAAAAACTTAAATAATTCAAATAATTATTATTAAAATTTGTTATTCTTTAATTTCATAAATATATTTCACGGAACATGTCAATAAATCAAAAACTCAAAATTCCTCAAATTTATCCAATTTTTGGGACAAATTCCTCATTCTCATGGGGAAACTTATTTTCAACCTAAAATGTGAAATTTTCCCCGAAAAGAGTGGGAAAAATTTCCCAAATTTTTTTTTTTATGTTAAAAAAAACCTTTTTGAAAAGTAGAAAAAAAGTTATATTTTTGAATTATTAATTATCTATTGTTCATTGAATTATTTCTGTAAACCAAAAAAAAAAAGTGGAATAAGTCTGAAATTTCCGGAAGCTGCTAACGAACTTAGATAAGAAGAATGCCGACTACTGACAGACTGTCCGTGGAAATGTGAGCATCTGCTATTAGGGACGATTTCTGTCAAATTTTCTCGGTTCATCTTCGAAAATTTGAAACGAGGGTGTCTTCGTCAAAACCTCCCCGCCCACATCCTCCGAGGTTTAATATTACAATTACATTACACCATCTCTTGAATC
This sequence comes from Andricus curvator, assembly GCA_932195095.1. Lineage (NCBI taxonomy): Eukaryota > Metazoa > Arthropoda > Insecta > Hymenoptera > Cynipidae > Andricus > Andricus curvator. The sequence continues at coordinate 264,944 of CAKNYM010052841.1, forward strand.
TTTCATCTCAAAAATTAACACATTTTTTTACAGATGATACTTTTTCACAAATTGTCACTATGTCATCATTTTCAAGAAAGAATTTGGAAATAATAAAAAAACTTGAAACTTGTTGGTATTTTAAAAACACCAAGGATTTTTCAATAGGTTGCAATAAATTAAAGAATTTTAAGAGATTTTAAAGAATTTCAAAGGTGTAATGGTATTTTTAAAGATGCCTAAAAATTTCAAAGAGATTTCAAAGATTTTGAGGGATATCAAAAGATTTCAAAGAATTTGCAATATTTGAGGCTATTTTAAAACTCTAAGATTTTTCAATCGATTTCAAATTGAAGGGATTTTAAAGGATTTCACAGATTTTATTGTATTTCTAAAGATTCCAGGAAATTTCAAAACGGTTTTGAAGATTTCGAGGGATATCAAAAGATTTCAAAGAATTTGCAATATTTGAGGCTATTTTAAAACTCTAAGATTTTTCAATCGATTTCAAATTCAAGGGATTTTGAAGGATTCAAAGATTTTACGGTATTTTTAAAGATTCCGAGGAATCTTAAAGAGAATAAAAATATTTTCAGGGATATCAAAAGATATCAAAGTATTCGAAATATTTAAGGGTATTTTAAAACTACAAGACTTTTCAATCGATTACAAATTAAAGGGATTTTGAAGAATCTTAAGAATTTTATGGTATTTTTGAAGATTCCGAGGAATCTTAAAGAGAATAAAAAGATTTTAAGGGATATCAAAAGATTTCAAAGTTTTTGAAATATTAGATGGTGTTTAAAAAACCCCAAGATTTTTCAATCGATTTCAAATTAAAGGAATTTTTAAGGATTTCAAAGATTTTATAGTATTTTTAAAGATTCCGAGGAATCCTGAAAAATTAGAAGATTTTGAGGGATATCAAAAGATTTCAAAGAATAAAAAATATTTAAGAGTATTTTGAAAGACTCCGAATGTTTTTCAATAGATTTCAATAAATTAAAGCATTTTAAAGGATTTCAGAGATTTTGTGGTATTTTTAAAGATTCCGAGGAATTTCAAAAAGATTTTACAGATTTCAAAGAATTTGAAGTATTTGAGGGTGATTTGAAATTCTGATATTTTTCAATCGATTTCAATAATTTGAAAGTATTTTGAAAGATTTTTAAGATGTCATCGTATTTTTGATGATTACAAGAAATTTGAAGATATTTAAAATATTTAAAGAAATATCAAAAGGTTTAAAAAAATTTGAAATATTTTAGGGCATTTTGAAACACCAAGATTTTTCAATCGATCAATAATTTGAAAGTATTTTGAAGGATTTCAAAGATTTTATCGTATTTTCAAAAATTCAAAGGAATCTTAAAGCGATTTCAAAGATTTCAAGGTTTATCAAAAGATTTCAAAGTATTTTAAATATTGGATGGTATTTTAAAACTCCAAGATTTTTCAATCGATTTCAAATTAAAGGAATTTTGAAGGATTTCAAAGAATTTATGGTATTTTTGAAGATTCCGAGAAATTTCAAAGAGAATATTTTTCAATCGATTTCAATAATTTAAAGGTATGTAAAAGGATTTCAGAGATTTTATGGTATTTTTAGCGATTCCAAGAAATTAAAAAAAAATATAAAGATTTTAAGGAATATCAATAGATTTAAAAGTATTTTAAATATTTCAGGGCATTCTGAAATTCAAGGATTTTTCAATCGATTTCAATAATTTGAAAGTATTTGAAAGGATTTCAAAGATTTCGTGTGAGATCAAAAGATTCAAAGAATTTGAAATATTTGAGTGTGTTTTCAAAATACAATATTTTTCAATCGATTTCAATAATTTGAAAGTATTTTAAAATATTTCAAAGACGTCATGGTATTTTTAATGATTCCAGGAAATTTAAAAAGATATAAAGATTTTAGATTTTTCAATCGATTTCAAAGTAAAGGAATTTTGAAGGCTTTAAAAAATTTTATGGTATTTTTAAAGATTCCGAGGAATCTTAAAGAGAATAAAAAGATTTTAAGGAATATCAAAAGATTACAGAGAATTTAAAATATTTAAGTGTATTTTAAAAGACTCCCAGGATTCTTCAATACATTTCAGTGAATTAGAGAATTTGAAAGGATTTCAGAGATGTTGTGGTATTTTCAAAGATACCGAGGAATTTCAAAAGATTTTAAAGATTTTAAGGAATCTCAAAAGATTTCAAAGAATTTGAAATATTGAAGGGTGTTTTAAAAGTCCAATATTTTTCAATCGATTTCAATAATTTGAAAGTATTTTAAAAGATTTTCAAGATGCCATGGTATTTCTAACGATTCCAAGAAATTTGAAGAGATTTAAAAGATTTAAAGGAATATCAAAAGGTTTAAAAGAATTTCAAATATTTGAGGGCATTTTGAAACTCCAAGATTTCTCACTAGATCAATAATTTGAAGGTATTTTGAAGTATTTCAAAGATTTTATCGTATTTTCAAAGATTATAAGGCATCTTCAAGAGATTTCAAAGATTTGAAGGGATATCAAAAGATTCCAAAAAATTTTAAGTAGTTGAGGGTATTTTAAAACTGCAAGATTTTTCAATCGATTTCAAATTATAGGGATTTTGAAGGATTTTAAAGATTTTATGGTATTTTTAAAGATTCTAAGAAATTTCAAAACGATTTCGAAGATTTTCAGGGATATCAGAAGATTTCAAAATATTAGAGATATTTAAGGTATTTTAAAACTTCAAGATTTTTCGATCGATTTCAAATAAGGGGATTTTGAAGGATTTCAAAGATTTTATGGTATTTTTAAAGATTCCAAGAAATTTCAAAACGATTTCAAAGATTTCCAGGGATATCAGAAAATTTCAAAGTATTTGAGATATGTGAGGATATTTTAAAACTCAAAGATTTTTCAATCGATTTCAAATCAAAGGGATTTTGAAGAATTTTAACGATTTTATGGTATTTTTGAAGATTTTGAGAAATCTTAAAGAGAATAAAGAAATTTTAAGTAATATTAAAAGATTTCAAAGAATTTAAAATATTTAAGTGTATTTTAAAAAGACTCCAAGGATTTTTCAATCGATTTCAGTGAATCAGAGAATTTTAAAGGATTTCAGAGATTTTGTGGTATTTTCAAAGATTCCCAGGAATTTCAAATAGATTTTGAAGATTTCAAGGGATATCAAAAGATTCCAAAGAATTTGGAATATTTGAGGGTGTTTTAAGAGTCGAATATTTTTCAATCGATTTCAATAATTTGAAGGTATGTAAAAGGATTTCAGAGATTTCATGGTATTTTCAACGATTCCAAGGAATTTAAAGAGATTTCAAAGATTTAAAGAAATATCAAAAGTTTTATAAGAATTTGAAATATTTGAGGGCATTTGAAACTCCAAGCTTTTTCAATCGATTTTAAGTTAAAGGAATTTTGAAGGATTTCAAAGATTTTTTCGTATTTTCAAGGATTCCAAGGAATCTTAAATAGATTTCAAAGATTTCAAGAGAAATCCAAAGATTTTAAAGTATTTGAAATATTTGATGATATTTAAAACTCCAAGATTTTTCAATCGATTTCAAATTAAAGGAATTTTGAAGGATTCCAAAGATTTTATGGTATTTTTGAAGATTCCAAGGAATCTTAAAGAGAATAAAAAGATTTTAAGGGATATCAAAAGATTCGAAAAAATTTAAAATAGTTAAGTGTATTTTAAACGACTCCAAGGATTTTTCAATCGATTTCAGTGAATTAGAGAATTTTAAAGGATTTCAGAGATTGTGTGGTATTTTCAAAGATTCCGCGGAATTTCAAAGAGATTTTGAAGATTTCAGAGGATATCGAAAGATTTCAAAGAATTTGAAATATTTGATGGTGTTTTAAAAGTCTAATATTTTTCAATCGATTTCAATCATTCGAAAGTATTTTAAAAAATTTCAAAAACGTCATGGTATTTTCAATGATTCCAAGAAATTTAAAGGGATTTTAAGATTTTAAGGAATATCAAAAGATTTAAAAGTATTTGAAATATTTTAGGGCATTTTGAAACTCAAAGATTTTTCAATCGATTTCAAATTAAAGGAAATTTTTAGGATTTCAAAAGTTTTATCGTAATTTTAAAGTTTCCGAGAAATCTTAAGGAAAATAACAAGATTTTAAGGGATATCAAAAGATTTCAAAGAATTTTAAATAGTTCAGGGTATTTAAAAAGACACCAAGGATTTTTCAATAGATTTCAATAAACTAAAGAATTTTAAAAGATTTCAGAGACTTTGTGGTATTTGCAAAGAAATTTTTTTTTATTTTTGATTCAAAATTAATTTCGAGATTGAAAATTTAACTATTCCATTTTTGGTTGAATATTCTTCTATTTTAGTTAAAAATTCAACTATTTGGTTGTAATTAACAACCTATACCATTTTTTGTTAAAAATTAATATTTTTAATTAAAAAATGAGCTTTTTAGTTGAAAATTCCACTGTTTGCTTAAAAAATAATCTGTTTTGGTTGAGGAATAAACTATTTTGTTAACAATTCATATTTTGCTTGCTTGAATTTTTATCTATTTTTGATTTCAAATTAAAATCTTTTTTTGATTGACGATTAATCATTTATTTAAAGTTTCAACTATTTGGTTACATCATGTTAAGTATTTGGTTGTTAAATAACTTTTTATTTAAAATTTATATTTTAGGGTCAAAGATTAATCTGGTTTGTAAAAAATTCGTGTTTTTGACTTGAAACTTCAAAAATTAGGAAAAAATTTAACTGTTTTGTTGAAAATTAATTTTTTTATCGAAAAAGTATATTTTTGGTTTAAAATTCAACTAATTTGGTATTAAAATTAACTATCTGGTTAAAAATTAAACTATTTACTTGAACATTTAACTATTTGTCAAATTCAAAAATTTTGTTTCAAATTCATATTTTTGGTTAAAAATTAAACTATTTGGTAAAAAATTTAACAATTTTGTTGAAAAAATTTTTTTTCTTAAAGTTAATTTTTTTCTAAAAATTTAACTATTTCAATTTTGATTGAAAATATATCCCTAATAAGTTGAACATTTATCTTTGGTATAAAATTCATGTATTTTGTTAAAAATTCTTCTTTTTTGTAAGAAATTAATCATCTTGGTTTAAAATTCGTTTTTGTTTTAAATCTCAACTATTTTGTTAAAAAATCGTAATTTTTCGTTAAATTTAACTAGCTGATAATCCTATTTTTGCTAAAAATCTATTTTCTATCTTAACATTTAATTATTCCATTTTTGGTTTAAAACCTATATTTTTAGTTGCAGATTCAAGTAATTGTTAAAAATTCAGTTATTTGGTTAAAAATTCAAATAATCTGTTGAAAGTGTAATTATTTTGTTTAATATTCAACTATATTTTTTGGTAGAAAATTCAAAGTTTTGTTAAAAATTCGTACTTTTGGATTGATAATTAATTTTTCTTGATTCGTCTTTTTGGTTAGAAAATTCTTCTTTCTGGATTAAAAATTCATCTTTTTTGCTAGAAATGTTCTTGGTTGAAAATTTGATTAATAAAAATTTGCCTTTTTAGGTTGAAAATTCATCTCTTTTGATAAAGAATTAATCTTTTTTATTAATATTACAACTTAAAATCCTAAGATTTTCATACTGTATACAATATGGTACCTATACATTAATTTTATTTAAAATAATTGGAAAAATAAATATTATCGCAAATATAAATTCGGCAATGAGGGGAAATAAAATTGATGACAAATGGCAATTATGGCAAATATAATTTATGTCTTTAAATGATTATTTGAAAAAAAAATAATGTCTAGGTACCATATTGAATTCAAGATGGTACCTATACATTAATTATTTTTAAAAATAATTGGGAAAAAAAATAATCGCAAATATAAATTCGGTTCATAAAATTGATGACAAATGGAAATTATGGCAAATATAATTGATTCCTTTAAATGATTATTTGAATAAAATAATGTATAGGTACCATACTGAATTCAATATGGTACCTATACATCAATTTTATTTAAAATAATTGGAAAAATGAATATTATCGCAAATATAGATTCGGTAATGAGGGAAAATAAACTTGACTACAATTGGCAATTATGGCAAATATAATTGATATCTTTAAATGATTATTTTCAATAAAATTAATGTATAGGTACCATATTGAATTCAATATGGTACCTATACATTAATTTTATTTAAAATAATTGGAAAAATAAATATTATCGCAAATATAAATTCGGTTAATAAAATTGATGACAAATGGCAATTATGGCAAATATAATTGATGTCAACTAACAAATGAAAAAAAAATGAGAAGTAATTCCTCTCGCATTTTAGCGCGTTTTTTTGACGAAAGCATCAGACAATGGCGGCTTATCTTCTGGAAAGATTTGCAGGCACATATTCATTCATTCCCCTGGGAATCGTTTGTTCCGTCAGCGGACATTCACAGTTGAGGGGGTGGGGGGTCGTTTTTGAGTAGAGCTGGTATCTCTGTGTGGGAACTTGGCGTCTACGTTTCGGTGGAAGAGGGATGGAGACTAAAATCTTATTTCTTAAGGATGCCAGAGAGAGAGAGAGAGAGAGAGAAAGAGAGAAAGAGAGAAATGAGAGATGAGATCCACGTTTGTTCTTTGCTTGGGAACGTTTACTCGAGACAAAAACGTACCTTCCTTCCTACTATACGCTGTGTCGCTACGAGAAGCGTGTGGCGCGAATCGGGTTTAGGACTGTGTCAAATGACACTCATGGACTAGCTCCATCCTCCTCCTCCTCCTTCTCCATCCAACAAAAATCATTTTTACTATTTTTAAAACAACTCGCACTGTTTAAAAATAATTACTGAACTGATAATAAATATGAACTCTATCTTCATCCTCCTCCTCCTTCTCCTCCATCCAACAAAACTCATCTTTACTATTTTTACAAACAACTCGAACTGTTTAAAAATAATTACCGAACTCATAATAAATATAAAATCTATCTCCAGCCTCTTCCTTCTCCTCTACAACCTTCTTCTCTTCCACCTCCTCCTCCTTCTCATCCTCCTTCTCCTCCTCCATCAAACAAAAATCATTTTTATTATTTTTACAAACAACTCGAACTGTTTAAAAATAATTACCGAACTGATAATAAAGATGAACTCTATTTTCATCCTCTTCCTTCTCCTCTTCAACCTTCTCCTCCTCCTTCTTCTCCTCCATCAAACAAAAATCATTTTTATTATTTTTACAAACAACTCGAACTGTTTAAAAATAATTACCGAACTGATAATAAAGATAAAGTCTATCTTCATCCTTCTCCTCCATACAACAAAAATCATTTCTACAGTTGTTCTACTATAAGAACAACTCGAACTGTTCAAAAATAATTACCGAACTGATAATAAATATGAACTCCATCCTCCTCCTCCTCCTCCTCCTCCTCCTCCATCAAACAAAAATCATTTTTACTATCTTTAGAAACAACTCGAAATGTTTAAAAATAATTATCGAACTCATAATGAATATAAAATCCATCTCCATCCTCTTCCTTCTCCACTTCAACCTTCTCCTCTTCCACCTTCTCCTCCTTCATCAAGCAAGAATCATTTTTATTATTTTTACAAACAACTTGAACTGCTTGAAAATAATTACCGGACTGATAATAAATATGAACTCCATCCTCCTCCTCCTTCTCTTCCTCCATCAAACAAAAATCATTTTTACAAACAACTTGAACTGTTTAAAAATGATTACCGAACTGATGATAAATATAAACTTCATCCTCCTCCTCCATCAAAAAAAAATAATTTTTACTATTTTTACAAACAACACGAAGTGTTCAAAAATAATTACCGAACTGATAATAAATCTGAACTCCATCCTCCTCCTCCTTCATCAAACTAAAATTATTTTTACTATTTTTACAAACAACTCGAAGTGTTCAAAAATATTTAATTACCGAACTGATAATAAATATGAACTCCATCCTCCTCCTGCTCCTCCATCAAACAAAAATCATTTTTAATATTTTTACAAACAACTCGAACTGTTTAAAAATAATGACCGAACTCATAATAAATATAAAATCCACCTCCATCCTCTTCCTTCTCCTCTTCAACCTTCTCCTCTTCCACCTTCTCCTCCTCCTTCTCGTCCTTCATCAAGCAGAAATCATTTTTATTATTTTTACAAAAAACTTGAACTGTTTGAAAATAATTACCGGACTGATAATAAATATGAACTCTATCTTCATCCTCCTCCTTCTTCTCCTCCTCCTCCTTTTCCTCCATCCAACAAAAATCATTTCTACAGTTCTTTTAACATAAAAACAACTCGAAGTGTTCAAAAATATTTAATTACCGAACCGATAATATATATGAACTCCATCCTCCTTCTACTCCTCCTCCATCCAACTAAACTCATTTTTACTATTTTTACACAACAACTCAATCTGTTTAGAAATAATTACCGAACTCATAATAAATATAAAATCCATCTCCATCCTCTTCCTTCTCCTCTTCAACCTTCTCCTCTTCCACCTTCTCCTCCCCCTCCTCCTTCTCCTCCTTCAGCAAGCAAAAATCATTCTTATTATTTTTGCAAACTACTTGAACTATTCAAAAATAATTACCGAACTGATAATAAATATGAACTCCATCCTCCTCCTCCTCCTCCTCTTCCTCATCCATCCAACAAAAATAATTTCTACAGTTCTTCTACTATAAGAACCACTCGAACTGTTCAAAAATAATTACCGAGCTGATAATAAATATGAGCTCCATCTCCATCATCCTCCATTCTCCATCCACCCTCCTCCTCCTCCTCTTCCTTCTCCTCCTCCTCCACCACCCAACAAAAATTATTTTTACTATTTGCTTCCTCATAGAGGAAGCTTTGTAACGTTAACATTTTCCAAAATTTTTAAATTTATTTAATTAAACCTTCCTCAATTTCAAAATGTCTAATACAATGTTCTAAGCAATTGTCCGGATATCCGGGAGATATCAATTGTCCACTAATATCTTAAAACTGACCGAAGAATTTGTAAAAATATTTATTGAATTTTTTTTAGCACTCAATAATATTTTAAAAATCGGTTATTATAGTAAAATTTTTTTCATTAGGATAATTCAAAGTTGATGCAAGAACATAAAAGATTCCTTGGTTCATGATGAATCGATTGACCTATAATATTAATACATTTTATCAAAGAGTATTTTGTTAAAAATTCATAAAAAAATCTTGGTCGAAAATTTAACAATTCTAACGGTCCAGCTCCATCTCCATCCTCCTCCACCACCTCTTCCTCCTCTTGGTAGAAAATTTAACAATTCTCATGGACTAGCTCCAT